>JAINVK010001288.1:0-89212 GCA_030068075.1 Paguma larvata | reverse complement strand
TGGCCATTGGTGACGAAGTCGACCTCCAGCCCCCGCCCCACCCTCTGGGCACACGGTTGGCCTCTCCTGGCAACCAGCCCCGTCCGGAGGCCACCTCGGGCTCTCCTACTGTCCCCTCCTGACTGTAAACCCAGGTGTGGCGGACAGCGCGCCCGCGGTTCCTTCTGCCCGTTCTCTTTTCTCTCTCCTCCGTCACTCACTTGCCTGGTTGCCACCGGCTCTGTGGGTCTCACTCTGTTCGCCTCCTCTTGGGTTCGGAGGAAGCCTCCTACCTCTCCTTCCCTGAAACTGTGGACCTCAGTCCCTGCGGGTCCCATCCGGGTCGGGGCAGTTCACACTGGGCGGGAGTTCTCCGCGCGCCTCGCTCCCACCGCATGCCCGGATCCCCGCGTCGCTGCTGGAGGAGACCCGCCGAGGAGAGAACCCTCGCCGGCCCGGGACTAGCGTAAAGAACCCAGCTCTGTTGTGTGAGAACTCTCCGATCGGAGCCCGTTTGTTAATGTGGCCCAGGCTTGCTGGCGCAGGCTAATTCGAGGCCCCGATGGCGGCGCTGTCCCTGTGAAGATCCGTCCTGCCCCGGGTGGGGTCGGCGCCTCCCCTGGGCCTGGCCGAGGGCGCCTGGGGCAGGTGCGGGCCTACCCTGCCCGCGTCTCCATCCCCAGGCCCGGCGCGGAGCCCGTCTCCCCCAGGGCCCGGGCCCTGCCTGTGAGCGCCCGGGCTTGGCAGGGACCCAGCGGTCCCCCGCCTGCACATTCTTCTTTCGGAGGAATGTCCGGGTTCCAGGTTCCCACAGAGGTGTCCCGACCAAGGGGGGTGACTCTCCGCGCTCCGGCTGTTGTTCTGCTGTAGAAAAAGCCGTCCTTTTGAACTCTGCTGAGGGTGCCCACGACCGGGGCGAGCCGAGGCGCAGGAATTCCCGGGTCAACGGGCAGGCACTCGGGCTGGGGCTTCCCTCCCCCCGCGGGTCAGCAAGCAAAATGTCAAGCGAAACCCATTCTAATTAAAGGGAACATTAAGCAGGGCCTTTTAAACATGGCTATTTCCTAAAATCCTCTTTTGATACCCGTTAATGCCCCCGAGGGAAGGGACGGCGATGGGGGGGTGGGTGCCCGGACCCGTGGAGAGCCCAGCCCTCTCACCGCCCTGACTCACTCGCCCTGCGTTTATCTAGAACTGTGTCTCAATGGCGGTTTAAAGACTTCAGGGAAACTTCTCCAGGCCCCAATTCATCGCCTGCCTAATGAGAACCACGGTCTCTCGGCCTCCATCCCTTTCCAGGGAGAAAGATGATGACCTAGGGGACCTCAACAGGGCATCTGGGGGTAGGCCCTGGCCCAGAGACTGGGCAAACGGTCTGAAAACAGCTCGGACCCATTGCTGTCCTTGGCTCAGCAAATACTTGACTGAGTGGCTTCTGTTGTGCCGGGCATGTCCTAGCTAGACATCGGCGACAGAGAGTTAAACGGGACTGGCGAGTGCCCTCCGCATGAGGCTCCCACTTGACTGTGTCTCAGATGACGTGATACACACAGCTTTGCTCTGCCTGCGTTCCTGCGACTGTGTGTGTGCACATGCGTGAGAGAGGGAGGGAGGGAGGGAGGGAGAGGTGTTATCTCATCCCCCCTTTGTGCTGGCTTCTACAGTTTTTCCAGGTGTCCTTGGCCAACAGAGACCAGAGGATGGGGAGGACAGTCAGACTCTGCGGGTTTCACGACCAAAGCTGGGTGTCTGTCCTCCCTGAGAAAGGGTAGACTAGATCCCCGAAGATCACTTATCTGAGTACGGGGTTTGAGGATTCTGCAATCCATTAGTCATGTCTGCCCATGAGTGCAGAAATGGAGACACTTATCTGAGAACCGGGTTGAGGATTCTGCAATCAGCTTCACTCATGACTGCTGAAGAGTGCAGAAATGGAGACACTTATCTGAGTATGGAGTTGAGGATTCTGCAATCAGTTAGTCATGTCTGCCGTGAGTGCAGAAATGGAGACACTTATCTGAGTACGGGGTTGAGGATTCTGCAATCAGTTAGTCATGTCTGCCGTGAGTGCAGAAATGGAGAATGATGGCATACATGCTCCACATGTGTTGACCTTGCTCTAAAATCAAAATTGAAGTAGTATTTGTGGAAAAATCATGAAAGCTCCTGGACAGAGCCATCGAGTTTCTCATCCCAAGGGCTGGAGGACCTTGCAACATGTCCTGAAACCCACAATGCTCAGGGTCACCTAATGGACTCAGACACCCGTGAGGACCAAACTCATACCAGGCGAGTCCACAGTCACCAGCTTTATGGCTGCTGTTCTGTTCTTGCTCTCTGGGGGCTCCCCAGTGCCCCCGTTTGCCTGCCAGCTCGCAGTCTGCAAAGCTTGCCGGGAAAGTAGCGAGTTTAGTTAAATATTAATCACGGTCAGTCTTGGAAGGGACAGAAGCCGAGGCAGGAGTCCTGTACAGAGCCAGGCCCGGGCTCCTTCCCAAAGGAGGTGGCCCACCTTTCATGCTGGACAGCTTGTGGTTCCCTTTCATGCCACGTCTGTTCCAGCCTCTGTACCTTTGCCTGGGCTGTTCCCTCTCTGCCTCTCTGACAGTCCCGTGCTTTGCACCGATCACGCACGTTGCGGAGACCTGTATGCTGGGGCCTCTCTCCTCTGCTCGATTCCAGGGGCCCAGAGGACTCCGCAGTCCAGCTCACCGTGGGGCACACAACGGGTGCCTGGGAATATCACAAGACGATTGCGTCTCCACTTCGTGTCTCATGCCGGCCTTCGCTTCTGAGTCTGCCTCTCTCGGAGCTCATGGCAACTGCAAGTAGGTCCATTTTGGTCTCTGACGCAGGTGTCAAGGTCACACTCCGTCCTTGGATGCAGAAAAAAGGCCCCCTTAAGTTTTTAAAACTTGCCTTTTATTGTTGTTGTAAGAAATACCTTCTTAAGCTCTCTGAAAGGTTCTTAAGGACACGGGCTTGTACCACCGGACACGGGAAGGGTCCCTGTTTTGTCCCAGGCACTGGCGGTGGGGGTGGGGCTCAGGCCCAGCCTCTCAGTTGCCCCTTGGAGTGAGATTCCCACTGAGGCTCTGGCCAGAGATGCCAGAGTCAGTGTTCCCGCGACAGGACTTTGCCTGGGCGCTCCTGTCATCTGCATAAAAATCACAATGCGATATTATTGATATTGGCACTTATTACCGTCCACGGCTTCTCAAACACCTAGCAAGTTCCAGGCACCACGCGAAGCACCGTTCGATACATTCCCCGACTTTGCCCTGCCGTGGCTTGCCGCCCTCAGGCCTGTTCTTGCTAATGAGGAGCAGGAGGCCCAGAGGGGGCGGCGCAAGGTCTCCCCGCATCCCACCATGGCTGGGGCCTTCCCCGTGGTGCCTGCTGATTCTGCACACTCGAGGCTCCCTGACCCCGGGGAGAACTCAGGCCTCAGGAACTCTCCACCGAAGGCCTCACTGCCTACGAGCTCTGGAGTCCCACTGGAGGCCACCTGAGTGCTCATCTGGGCTGCGTTTCCAAATCGCCCTCACGTAAGGGCTTGACGACCCTCATTTATCAGCGCACAGCTCTGCAGGTGGGCAGTCAGGCGCGGCTCAGCGGGGTCCTCCACTCACGGTCGTAAGTGGCTGAGGGCAGGGTTCCAGCCAGGCCACACTCCTTCTGGCGGCTCCGGGGAGGAACCCGCTTCTCTGCTCATTGAGGTGGTTGGCTGGATTCGGTTCCTTGCGGCTGTAGGACGGATGCCCCCGTTTCCTTTCTGGAGAGAACCCTCTGCTTTTGAAAGCAGACCTAATCTCGTGATTAGGTCTGGCCCACCTGGCTAAGTAATGTCCCTTTCTCACAGGGAACGGGTCGACTGTGCCATCAAACCCAACCTCACCATGGGAGTGAAACCCGTCGTGTTCCCGGCGGCAGGGGGACTATTCACGCAGGCGTGGACACAGGGTGGGGGGACTTGGGGACCCAGGACTCTGCCGGCCACAATACGAGCAGTTAAGCAGCATTGGGCTTTTCCACTTTCGGCACGGGTACGACCTTTCCCCAGGAGGCCGCAGTGTGTTGGGCCGGGGTGGGGGGTACCTTTGGCTTCAGGCAGCCCCCCGGCTGGAATCATGGTTCCATCCCCCGTGACAGAAGGCTTCAAGGAAGCACTTCATTGTTCTGGGCCTCGGTTTGCTCATCTGTAAAATGGGGCGAGGGCTTCCGGCAGGGTGTCTGGAAAGGCTGTGCGGGCCAGCGTTTTAGCAGAGGCTGGCCCTCGGGCACTGGGGCCATCGAGGCTCTTCGGCCACAGCCTTTCCTAGTGCTGTCTTCTGGTTTGTGTAAGCGGGATGGGGTTGATGTTAACACATACTTTGGGCTCGACTACACCCATGCCCACAGCAAGTCTCTTCCACAGTTGAAGTCCGAGGCCCGGGAAGATTCTGCTTGCCTGACGGGGTCTTGGGAGGCTGCCCAGGGCCCTCCCCTGCCCGGGCCCATCGCTCCTGCGGGGAAGGAGGTCAGAAAGGATGCCTGATCTATCAGAACGGGAACACTGGGCGGGGGAGTGGCGGCAGACGGAACACTCATATGCCCACGTCAGCAGGGTGTCTTGTTGAGCAGAGCAGCCCGCCTGGTAATTGATGGGGGCGGTGTTGCCCTTTGGGAGTGGATGAAGAGTATCAAGGGGTCCCAAAAATGGTTCTTCCAGAACCAAGGGCAGGGCAGGGCCACGGTCAGTGAGCAGGTTCTGGTACACCAGCCCGCGTGTGCCTCTCAGCTTCGCTGCTGAGAAGCGAAGTTAAGTTATGTGCTGAGTTATGTGACCACACCTCCCTGTGCTGCGGTTTCCTCCTCTGTAAATGGAGATCATAGCGGACCCAGCTCACAGGGTTGTCCTGAGGGTTAAATGAAATAGCGTGGGAATTTAATTGGCATGTGGTGACTGCTCAATAAAGGTTATCTTCACCATTATCTTCCTCCTCCTCGGCATCGTCACTACCGTCACCATCACCACTGTCGTCACCACCATCATCACTATCGTCACTATCATCCTCACCATCATCCTCACCACCATCACCATCACCACCACCATCACCACCACCATTGCCACCACCATCACCATCACCACCATCATCACCATCACCACCACCATCATCATCACCACCACCATCACCATCACCATCACTATCACCACCACCATCACCATCACCATCACCATCACTACCATCACCACCACCATCACCACCACCACCACCATCACCATCATCACCATCACCATCATCACCACCACCATCATCATAATCACCATCACCACCATCATCACCACCATCATGATTTCTTCATTGGTGTAACAGATGGGCTCATGCTATGAGTGTCGAAAGCAGAGGGAGAGAATCAAGCAGGGATGGGTCAGGTTTCTCTAGTACCCACCACCTCTCAGCAGGGCCCAGCTGGGCCCTTGGGGGTGGTGGTGGTCACAGAAGCAGACACTGGCCCAAAGGAAGGAACTTTGTTAACCAAAACTGGGCTCTGGTGGGCCTGAGTTGAGGGTCAGTGTTGGGGTGCTGGAAGCATCTAGGAACGTTGGAAACTTGACAGCAGACAAGAGTGGGCTGAGGCGCCTACCCCTCTACCGGCAACTACCCTCTTCCCCCTTCCACCTGCTTCTCTAAAGGGGCTCCTTGGAGGCAAGCGGCAAGGCAGGATTCCGGAGGACTCGTGCCGCCTCCACCTTTCCCTTGCTGGATGACCTCGGACGTGCTTCTCTCGGCCTCAGTGGTCCCACCTCTAAAATGGGGACACGCCGGGACGCACCAGGACACACGGAGACACTGCTGAAGGCCTGACCTGAGCAGTCAGTAGGTGGCGCTGATGGGCGTGAAAGCCGCTCTAGGCCCTGGGGGAGAGAGGGCAGGAGGCGCAGCCATTTGTGGGCGTAGCCCCGCAAGGCCAAGGTGCTGCTGAGGGCTCTCAGGGGCAGAAAACCGGCTGGTGTTGCAGGCTCTCCCCTCTGGTGGAGCTGCAGACCCTGCCTTGGGGACCCAAGCTGTCTACGGGCATCTCCAGCTCAGCGTGCACCAAACGAGGGGTAAACCTCTCCCGAGTCACCCCATCTCCCCGTCCCACTGAACCGTGACTTCTCCCGGGAGTCGTCAGGACATCCCACCCCCTTGGCCCTTACCTGGACCCTGTCCCTGAGCCCTGTCGGGGTCACCTTTAAACCACCCCCCCACCTGATCTGCCCCCTGGGACCCGGGTGACCATGGCCGTCTCCTCTCCCACCCCTTCTAATCTCCACAGGCATCTTAAAGAAGCTTCTACAGTGACCAGTAAGGCCCCGTGTCTGCGCCTTGCAGGGTCCCTGGCCCCGGATGAGTGCAAGGCCCTGATAAGGCCCACGAGGCCCTTCGAAGTGTGGGGCGGGCTCATGGCCCAAGCCCTGTCTTTAGTCACAGGCCGGCCTGCCCCAGGGTCCAGGCGGCGGTCGTGTCTCTCCCTCTGGGTCTTGCTTTCCCCACTCTTCCTGCCCGTCTGCCTCGTGGGTCTGCTGTGCGGGTTCCATGAGTCACTGCTTGTCTTGTTTGTGGGGTGCCTGGCCTGTGCGAAGCCCTCAAGAAAGTCCAGCATTCGCGTGCCTACGATTCCTATGGATACTATCCAGGAGGGAGGAATAAGTGAACGAATGAATGGATGGCACCCAAGCTGCATCCTCCCCTGGTCTTCTGGATGGTTCCGACATCAGGGAAGGAGGTGGCCGTGCGGGACTCCCCCCGCAGGGGGGACCCAGGCGAGCAGGGGGGTCCTGACTCACCCAGGGCAGGTCTTAGGTTGACCGTGGCTCCGCCCCGACCTTAATTCCAGAGGAAGGAAGGAATGTGGCCGGGAAGAAAGCCCCGCCTACCCGGGCAGCCCCGCCCTTCTGTTCTCTCTCTGTTTCCCTCTGGCAAAGGAGGCAAGTCAGACCTGGCAGATGGGGCCGCAGGCATAGACCGAGAGGTATTTTGGAAGTGAGACCCTCGGACTTTCGGGGGGGGCGGGGAGGCCGGGGCCACTTTGGAGCCGTCTAGGTCTGGTGGGCGCCTCCCAACCCAAGGCGGTGCCAAGGTTACATCACCCAAGGCGCAGAGCCTCCAGCCCTCCCGCCCGGGACAGCCCGCCTGGCTTCTGCCCGGTCATTACCTCGTGCAGAGGTGGGGGTGGTCGTGCGGAGGGGAATCCGCACCACGCTGCGTGCCCTCTGGGCGTGCAGTGGGGAGAGGGCAGGCCTGACAGCGCCCCCCCCCCCCCCGCCCAGGGCCCCCTCCGACCTGGGGCCCTGCCCCGGGGGCGCCGGGTGCCTATGAGCCCTTCCGTCCTGGGGGGCCCGGGCGGTGAGTTAGGACCACTGGCCGGGGAGGGGTTCCCGCACTCCCACCTGCAACGCCAGACCCTTCTTAGCACACCTGCGGCTGCAACGGCGCCCTCAAGTCCATCCCGCTGCCAACTCCCTGCCTACGAGTGGTTTGCACGCCTCACTTCACCTTCGGAACCAGTCCGCGAGGAGCTAGCTGCTCTAAATGCCATTCAACAGATGAGGAAACTGAGGCCCGGAGAAGCACAGCGACTTGCCCAAGACGCTTCTGCCGTCCTCCGTCTCCCAGTCTCTCCACGGCCCTCCTTCATTCGACAAGATTTTACTGTGCAGGCGTGGGCAGGTGTTGGGAATAGAAGATGGCCCAGCTGCCCCCCCGGGCCTCTCCCCAGCTGGTTTCCAGCAGGTGACGAGCAGGTCAGTCCCCAGGCCACCTTTGGCACACCGGTGGTGGCCCCTGGAGAGCTGTGTGGGACGGGGCTGTGAGGCTGTGAGGCAGGACCTGGCTCCGGGAGCGTGTGCTGCGATCCACTAGTGATGTCTGCCGTGCTCGTAGGCATGGGGGGAAGGGGGAGGCGCTGCCGTCCACCCGCAGATCCCAGACCCGCAAAGCAGGGCCGGACTCTTCTCTCCACCTTCAGATGAGAAGGCAGGCTCTGCGTCGGGTCTCACAGCTCGATGGCGGCGGAGCCAGGACCCGAGCCGGGCTCCGAGGGCCCCAGGTTTCCGCGGCGTCCTGCTCCCATGCCCTGTCCGCCTTTTTGCTTCGGCTGCCAGGGAGCTCCGAATGCAGCGTGGGGCTTGCCCTCAGGTGCCTCATTAGCCTGGGGCTCAGAGCACTTTTGCTGCCCCCTCTTTTGGGCCCTCGATCCTGCCTGCTGGGCCTCCTGCAGAGCAGGCCGGACATAAGTTATCAACTATAAATAAAACCAAGACTTCCGTTCTGGCCCTCACTTCAGTTTCCCGGTGCATTTTTTTTTTTTTTAAGTCCTTAATGGAAGGAGGGGAGGGGAGACTCCTAACGGAAGATGACATCACCATCAGCTGGCCCTGGGGGGCAGGCCCCCGGCCCCACAGGCCCGCGTGGGCCCTGAATGCCCCCATTATGAGGGGTAACCTCATTACACAAGTTGCGCGGGGTGGTGGAATTTCAAATGGGGTTTTGTGGTTTCTGCCCTTCGCTGCGGAGCGCGCAGGCAGCTGCGGTCACCGGCTTCCTCCGCCGCGGCAGCCCTGGCGCCCCGCCAGCCCAGTGACCACCTCTTCCACCATGAGTCAGTTTCATTCTTAATTCTGTGACTCAGGCCTCTTTAAAGGGACAGCAGAGCCGACTGGCCTGGGCAGGGACGGGAGGCAGCCGGGGGGCCTGCCCGGGGAGGGGAGGGCAGGGGACGTGGGTCCCATGGATGGAGGGTGGGGGGCCCTCTGGCAGGTAGCCATCCCTCCGTCCCCCTCCCCCGAGACACAGGGGGTTTCCTGCCTGTTCCCAGGGAGCCTGTGCTTCCCCCAAATCTGACCGTCTGCAGGGTGGGAACCCCCGGGCATTCAGTGACCTTGCTTTCTGTCTGGCCAGACTCCCTGCCTGAGCCGCAGCCCAGGAGGCCCTCTCTGTCCCATCACTTCTGCAGCCCCGAGAGCGTGCAGAGCTGCCCCCAAGGCGGTGCCCCCTGCCACCCGCACGTCCCCCAGCTTCCCGGCTCTGTCTCCTGCGCGAGGCTCCCCCTGCCACCCCGTCAGAGCAGCTGGCTCCTTCCTTTGCGGCCTGGATAACAACCCACAACTCCGTCCAGTTCCCTTGGGGGTTAATGGGCTCGCCGCGCCCGAGACCGTCAGCCCCGTGAGGGCAGGGATCCCATGTGTCTCGTCGCAGCACAAGGGCCTGGCCGGGCAAATGGCTGGACGGACGGCAGGTTTTCCTCCGTGGCTCACGCCTGCCTGCCGGGGGCCCCGGAGAGTGTGAGGCGGCCCCTTCCGGATGGGGCGCCAGGGGACAGAGACCTTCCGTGCCGGACGGGCCAAGGTTACCCGTGGATGTTCCCGAGTCCAGGGGCTCCTGCCGGGGCAGGGCACTGTTTGGGGCCTGAGTGAAACCCGAGAAGAATTTGCCTCTTTTCCCTTCCGTCTGACTCACACTTAGGTCGTGAAGTTCCCCTTTTTGTCAGCGCCTCCCCCGAGGCTGCTGAGTGGTCAGGAGAGGCCGCCGGGGCCTGGGCTATGGTTCCATTCACAGAAATAAGAGCTGCCGGGTGCCCACGTCCTGCCTGCGTTTGTGGGCCCCCGGCCATGCCCAGCCTACAGCCTTGGCAGGTGTACAGGGGGGTGGGGGATGCTTACGGGGGTCTACGCTGCCTGGATTCCCGTATCCACACGGCCGGTGTTCATCAGGGGCCTCTCCCTGTGGCCTCCTGGCTTACCCTCCCCGGGCGTTGGGGCAGGGACTGGAGTCTGGACCGGCCCCAGAGTCCTTGGTCCTCTGTGGGCGACTGATCGGTCTCTGTCCCAGGCAGCCGGGAGGCCGGGGTGGGGGGGTGGCAGCCGGCCTGTGTGATGGGCCCCTTCCCCTCTCCAAGGCTGGGATGGGTGAAAGAACGGGGGAAGGAGAAGGAAAGAGAAGAAAATGATGGTTCTTGGGGCACAGATCCTGCCTCGCGGCCACGGCCTCCTCCGAGGGGCCGTCCACGGGCAGCTCCTGGGGCCTCACGGCATCACTCATTCTTCGCTCGGCTGCCGGTCCCGGAGCCCCTCAGTGCCAGGGCACTTCGGGGACGTCAGTGACTTGCCACGATCCCGGCCCGCCGAGCTGCCAGTCTGATGGCGGAGCCCGACAGGCGGCCAGACTGTGAGAGTACAGAGTGCGAAGTGACTTAGGAGAAGCACAGAAAAGGGGACATGCCCGGCTGGGGGGGGATGGAAGCCTCCCGGGAGGAGGGGGCATCTGGGCAGACCCCTGAGTGGGGAGGAGACATCAGCCCGGGGGAGGGTAGAGGGAGGCGAGGTGGGGAGGGCCTCCGGGCAGAGGACGGTAAAGCGAAAACCAGAGGCAAGAGGGAAGGCATCCTGTTGGAGGCACTGGGGGCCGTGGGGCAGCGGGACGGGAGAGGGTGCCCGGGGCAGGGTGGGTGTGCAGGGCAGGGGACAGCTGGGGCCCGGAGGGAGGCCGGGGCCCCGCGCTGGGCTGGAAAACCAAACCTAGAAGCTCTGACGTCCCCAAAGATGAAAAGGAGCCTTCCCAGGCTCGCTTTGCTTCCGGAACCAGCTTCTGGTTGCATCTGGGGTCGGGGGTGGGTGGGGAAGGGGCACCTGGGCAGGGGGCCTGGGAGGGGAGGCAAGGCCACCCCTTCTTGGCCTGAGCTGTGGGGCTGCCCCGGGGGGTGCTAGGGACACCCCCAGGCCCGGTGGGCAGGGGCGGCCAAGACCGTCACTGGCGGAAAAGCCGAGGGCCAGCTCGGGAAGAGTGGAGACAGGCGGCCCTGAGCTCAAACTGACAGGAGGGACTCTCGGGCGAGGGACCACCCAGGCCTGGACCCTTCTCTCTGGGGCCAAGCAGCTTCCCCGGGCCATCCCCAGAGACGCCCCAGCAGCTCCCTTGTTTGCAGGCTCCAGGGCCTCTGGGACCCAGAGGCACAGGGACAGAGATGACCCTGAGCGGCCATCAGCAGGCTGCGGCGCCGGGTCCTGTCGGGACGTTGGCTCCCACCTGCATTTTCGGGTTTCATCTGTCATCCGGGGCCATTTGTCACCTGGAGAGACTCTTTCGATTGGCCCCTTTGTGTGTCCCCGTTTACAGCGGAGAACGGCCTTGGAGCGGAGAAGACGGAAGATGGGGGTTGACACGCAGAAGCGAGGTGCAGGGCGCAGCTGGAGGAGGCAGGGGGGCCCTTCCCGTGGACCGTCTGGACCACTCAGGGGATCCGGCTTCTCCACAGCAGGTGGGACAGACCCGTCAGCTCGGCCAGCTGCACCCGCACGTCACAGCCTCCTGCACTGGGCGCCCGCAGGGTGCAGTGCTGCCTCCCCTTCGTGCAGTCGAGAAGACAGGCTCCAGGAGACAGTCCTGGCCAGGGCCCGCGGTGGTCCCCCCTGCCCCCCGGGACCCCCCTCCCCCAGTCAGGGCTGCTGCAGGCCCCAAACCCAATCGTGAGAGCGGAGCTCTTTGAAATGCAAAAGCCGTAAGGTATGATTATGATTATAAAAACACAACCAATTATGGTTTTATGAGGCTGAGCTGCCCCTGTGGAATTCCCTCTTATCCGGGGATCTCAAAGCGCCGGGCCGGTCCGGAATTAATTAGGCCCTGCAGCCAAGGACCACAGACCCACCTAGGAGCGCCGGGAGGGGCAGGCCGGGGCCAGACAGGAAGCGACGAGCATTGCTCACACTCACTGCTGCCCCAGATTCTGGAGCCCCGGGCCTTCCCGGCAGCAAGTCCATTCTCCTCGAGCCAGCTGGCAGGAGAATGGGGGAGTTTGGGGGCCTCTCCCTCCCCAACCAGATGAGAGACGAGAGATGGAGATCAGGAACAGCGAGAATAAGACCAAGGGTCCACAGTCGACAAGGAGGGTGGGAGGGACCGGGGAGGGGGCGGTCCTGCCTGGTCTAGAGTTTTCCAGGTCTAGATCCACAAGACTGGATCCCGAAGGTCCTGGGCCATGGACCAGAGTCATGGAGGCTGTTGGGATGGACAGGTGTGATGGCTGGAGAGAAGGAAGTGGGGCACGGAGGACTGGAAGATGAAAGGAAGCCCAGAAGCTATGGTCTTGTCGAGATTTACTAAGCTTGGTCCAGTGGATAAATAATTGATGGGCGGGTGGATAGGTAGATGATGGATAGATGTGTAGGTGAACAGATGGATGGATGGATGATGGATGGGTGGACAGATGTGGTGAATGGGGGGCATGAATGAACATAGGATGAATGTGTATGTGTGTATGCATGTGTGTGTGTGTGTGTGTGTGTGTGTGTGTGTGTGTGTGTGTGTGTGAATGCGTGCGTGTATTCCAAAGGGATGCTGAAGACATGGGCAGTCTGCAAGGAAGGTCTCACATTGGATGGATGGATGGATGGATGGGTGGATGGAAGGATGGATGGATGGATAGATGGATGGTTGGATGGTGGATGGATGGATGGATGGATGGTGGATGGATGGTGGATGGATGGATGGATAGACATGTTGTTGGAAGGAAGGATGGATGGATGGATGGACGGATGGGTGGATGGATGAATGGATGGATGGATGGATGGATGGAAGGATGGATGGATGAGTGGATGGTGGATGGATGGATGGATGGAAGGATGGATGGATGGATGGAAGGATGGATGGATGGATGGATGGATGGATGGAAGGATGGATGGATGAATGGATGGAAGGATGGATGGATGGATGGTGGGTGGATGGATGGTGGATGGATGGTGGATGGATGGTGGATGGATGGATGGATGGGTGGGTGGATGGATGGATGGATGGATGGAGGAATGGATAGATAAGTGAATGGACGGATAGTCGGATAGATTAATGGATTGGTGGGTTGGTAGTGGAATGAGCACCTGAATTTATCTCGAGGAAGGAAGGTGGGAAAGTAAGAAGCTTCCAGCAGAGGCCTTGGTGGGGTCAATAGGACCTCCTTGATAGAGTTTTGGCTTGCATGGTGGGATGCCCACGGCCTCCACCAATGGGGCAATAGCCTGGAGGTCGCTGACCCAAGCCAGGACAAGTATACTCAAATCTTCTTCTTGCCTTAGCTTTCTCAGCCCCTTGCCCTTGACTCCACCTCCCCTCCAGGCCTTGATTTCCCTGTCTGAACATGGAGACTCGCTGCAGGAGATGGGCCTCTGAGGAAGGCAAGTGGAGGCCCCTGGGTTCTCCAAGGGCCAGGGGCAACAGCCCAGCCCCCTCCCCTCCTGACCATCCTCTCCCGGGCCCAGTCCAGACACCTGCTCTGCGCCCTCCTCCCCACCGTTCTCCAAGCCTCTGGCTACAAGGCCAGCCCAAGAGTGGGCCCTGGGGAAAGGAGAATGATCTTTGCCCCGAGGTGGGCAGCCGAGGGGCTGCTGTGGCCACAGACGGCTGCTCAGAGGGCCCCTGGCAGGTTCCGGGCTGAGTCACCCTGAGTCACCACTGTCACTTCCTACCACATACTCCCTCATTCATGCGGTGTCTCATCCCTAAGGCCACTTCCCTGGAATCTTCTTGGGCAGTCGCCAAGGGCGTGGGGGCACTTAGCCTGCCCCGGCCGGCCGGGCCAAGAACTTGGCCCTTGGAACCCTGCAAGGAGAGAGGCCTCGACAGCGCGGCCTCCCTGGAAGGGAGCGGATGCCCTCTGAGCCCTGCTCCGGCCCAAGGACTCTCTGACCCTCACTGGCCAGGCACTCCCCGGACGGGCGGGCGGGTCCCGCACCTGCAACCCCGAGACGCGGGCAGCTGGAGGTCACCAGGCGGAGGAGGGGGAAATGGCTCTCCTGGCCCCCTCCCGTCCCCCGCACGCCGCTCACTCCTTCATTCGCCTCCCACGTTCTTTCTTGTGTGCGTTCCGTCCCTCTGGCCCTGTGCCAGCCCCGGAGAAACACCGACCCCGCTCCTTGCCCGCCGTCTCTCGATCTTACCCAAGGAGGAGGCGGCTGTTGCCAGAGCATCAAGCTGGTTCGACAGCCTGGCAGGCCTCTCTCCCTCCGCCGAGCGCTGTGTCCCACTCACGCCACGCCTGCTTTGTGCTTGAAACTCCACTGAGCCTTCAGCGCTCTGCATTAATGATTTCTCTTTAAACATCGTAGGAAGCCGCAGGACATTTTACTCTGAACCATTCGTACGAGAGCCGCCACCACAGGCTGCATTCTGTTTGAACTCCCAAGGTGACCAGAGGAGGTTCAGCTGATTACAGACCGTCCCCAACTCGACGTTGCGGTAGGGACACGTGTTCGGGAGAAACCACACTCCGAAGCCTGAAGGTGGATCTTTTCCTGGGCCTGCGCGCCTCTCTTGGGGTGCTGGGCAGTGGCTGGGGCCCCGGCTCCCAGTCACCCAGCAGTCTCGAGGGTCAGTGGCCGATACCCCGGCCCCCATCTGTACCCACACAGACACTCTGTTGGCCACTTTCAATACAGGAGTCAACACCTCACATGAGATCTTCAATGCCTTTTTATAAAATAGGTTTTGTGTGGGATCATATTTTGCCCAACCGCAGGCCGATGTCTATTCTTAGCACGTTTGAGGTCGGCGAGGCTAAGCTGGGACGTTCGGTGGGTTAGATGCGTAGGAAATGCATCTTTGACTTCACAGTGTTTTCCGTCTCGGATGGGTTTTCCAGGACGTCACCCCGATGAAGATGAAGGGAGGTCCGCGTGGTTGGACAGAAGCTACGGTCTGTCGATTCCCGATCGCCTTGGTGGCTTGGTGTCACTCACTGAGTTCTTTGAGAAGATTTTATCAGTCTCCGGCAGGAATCCCAGGAGGGTCCTCACGGCAGGACTCATTAATTTTGTGTTCTGTCCCATGAGGAACCCGCCCGCGTCACGTCTGGAGGCTGTGGAGGGCCTGGATGATGCGGGCGTAGACGCAAGAACAGAGGCTTTGGAGTCGAGAAACCCTGGCGAGTTTAGCAGGCTCCTGGTTTCTCTGGACCGTCTCTGCCTCGCCGGAGGAGAGGCGGCTGGTTCAGTGGTTGGGAACATGGGCTCCGGGCTCAGGCTGCCCCTCTCCAGCTGTGCATCCTTGGAAAAACTCTTTGAGCCTCAGTTTCTTCACCTGTAAGATGGGGATACTTGTGATAATTACTCCCTGGCAAAGGTCGTTTTAAGAATTAAATGAGCTAATACATGTAGGCCGATCTAAGCTAGGTGAAGCAGCTGGCGTGAGATGAAGCCTCAAAAGGCACCAGCTGTTTTCTCGTCGGAGCGGCTCATTTGTGAGGGGAGCAGCCAGCGGTGTGGGCGGAAGCTGCAGATGAGGCTGGTCACGGTCAGAGCCACAAGGGGCCCAGGGTCCCATCTCATGGAGGTAAAACCGAGGCCGGAAGGCTCTGGGGCCGCCTCTTAGTCACACAGGCAGCAGGAGACCTGCATGAGCGTCTGTGTGTTCCCCTTCCCTGGTGGCCTCTCAACGTGGAGCTCACCCCGAAGGAGCACAGAACCTTCCAAACGGCTTTGGCTTGGCAGGATGCCGGGC
The DNA here is from genome assembly GCA_030068075.1 of Paguma larvata. Taxonomy (NCBI): domain Eukaryota; kingdom Metazoa; phylum Chordata; class Mammalia; order Carnivora; family Viverridae; genus Paguma; species Paguma larvata. Next base: position 73,721 of record JAINVK010001288.1, on the reverse strand, counting down.
ACACGGCAACAGGTACGACCAAGGCCTTCTTGCTTCTGGTGTGAGGAGCGGGGCCCCTGGTGGGCATCTTGAGAGTGGTTGCGGTTGGTGGGGGTGGAGGAACCGGGGGCACCGCCAACTCGCTTAAGCCTCAGAAAGACCCCAATCAGGGCGCCTGGGCAGCTCAGTCAGTTATGCGTCCGATTTCAGCTCAGGTCATGATCTCACAGTTGTGAGTTCGAGCCCCGCATTGGGCTCTGCGCTGACCACTCAGAGCCTGGAGCCTGCTTCAGATTCTGTGTCTCCCTCTCTCTCTGCCCCTCCCCTGCTTGTGCTCTGTCTCTCTCTCTCTCTTTCTCTCTCTCTCTCTCTCTCAAAAATAAATTAAAATTAAAAAAAAGACTCCGATTAGCCAGGTGATTTTTTGGTGTCACTGATGATGGTATAGCTCCCCCCCTTCCCGGGCCTACGGTCACACGTTCTGCACACACTTTGCAACAGTGAGTTGATTCACCTGCAGTTGCTTACAGTCACTGTCCCCGTGTCTCCATCCCTATTTTCTCCCTTCCCCTGGTGCCGGTGGCCCTGGGACAGCTCTGGACATGTTGGGGCTTTGGCTCAGGAGAAGTCGAGCCGGGAATCCATTCGGTTTGGGTTCACGAGATGTGTTTATGTGATTTGCAGGCACGTCTGTGTACAGTTGGGCCCTTGCTGGCTTCCCCGGCATGGGAAGGGCTTTCAGGGACCCCTGCCGCTCTTGGGGCTTGTCCGGAACCGCGCCGGGAAGACGCAGGGTCAGGGAGGGCGCTGCCATACACGTGGGCCATCTCAGCACCGGTATGTAGACGGCCGTCAAGGGAGAAGGTTCGAGGCATGGAATCAAAACTCTTCCGATGGGCGGACGGAGTGGCAGCTCGTAGACGACAGGCTGTGTGGGCGTGCACTCTTTGCACAAACACAACCAACACACAAGCAGAGGGCGCCCCGAGGGGGCAGGGGACTGGCCCAGCGGCACACGGTGGGCTCGGCACTGGGCCCACCCGACGACGTCTCAGGGGAAGAAACTCATCAAAACGGAAACTGCCAATGGGCAGACAGAGCCCCTTTCCCCAAGTCACCCATGTGCTTGTCTCCAGAATGTTCTTCCTTCCTTTTCAAGGAGCGTTTGCAGTATCGCAGGTTGCCACTTCCCTTGGCTGCCAGGAAGTCAGCCGCGGGGTCCAGCGGTCGGTTGAGTTCGAATGCGCTGGTTTGGAAGCCAGTGGGGCACCCGGCGCTCCCGGACCCTCCGGCCGTGGGCCACGCCTCCTAGACACCCTTGGGTCCCGACTGGTCCTCTCACTCCAAGACGCAGGAGGACGCCGAGTCCTGCCCAGCCAGACCCGGGAGGGCTGGGGACTGGACAATGCGTGCCGCCTGGAGTCCTGAGGGTGGACTCTGAGCAGAAGAGGGGAGACGGTGGGACGTGGGGGAGAAGTCGGTGTGCTCCCCAGGTTTGTGGCTGGGTGGCTGGATGCGGGGAGGTGAAGAGCGGGTTCAGTTTGGGGGGTGCCGTTGTCCTGCTGCCCTCGGCCCACGAGAAAGATCTGGGGGATCCCACCGCCCGCATGGTAACATCAGCACGGAGGGGACGAGGTCCCTCCAGAAGGGGGCGTCTGGAGGAGAGCGGGCCCTCCCCGCCCACCACACCTGTCGCTCCCGGGCACAGAGCCCCTGGCGCCCGCCGGCCCTTCGGATGCAGGAGGCCAGCCGGGGCTGGGGAGCTTCTTCCGCCCGCCGCCGCCTCTGGTTTCATGGCATTAGTGACCAAGGCAGATTTGCTAGGACTGTCACCAGGAAAAAATGTATAGATTTTGGGCTTTTGCCAATAAGTCAAGAGGCAAACAGCTGAAAGGATTTGTGTTTTCAAGGGAAAACTGCAGGGAGGGCTGGAAAGAGCATCTGGGCTGCGGGGGTGCGGGTAGCGGGGAGACGGGGCCCAGTCCCAGCTCAGGGGGCCGTGGGATTCTGGGGCAGAACGTTAACAGTAACTGCCGGGCATCTCGGAGCTGCAGTGTCTCCTCGGTGTCCCGTCAGGTGCTCAGGGGCACCCCCAACTCACCGCACCCCTAAGCAAACTGTTGCTCACCCATCAGCCCTAACCTGGCCCCCACGGGGGCCCCCAGCTCAGGGAAGGGCGCCTGGCCTCGCACACGTCTGTCACCCCTGACGGGCCGGGATCTGGCTCTCAGACTCCTTCCGAGAATCTCAAGTCCACCTCATTCTCCGTACCTCCACCGCCGCCCCCATTCCCCACCCCGCCCTCACGGCCTCACTGCGGGTCCCCCCGCCGCACCCCCGTGGGTTTCCGTGGCACCTCGTGGAGAAGACCGGAAGGAAGAGGGGCAGAGGTCGGCCACAGCCCTGCTCTCCGGGAGCCCGAGTCCCGTTGGACCTCGGCCCCGGGGTAACCCAAGAGGGAGGTAGGACGTGCTGAGAGACGGCTGGGCAGAGTGTGGGGTTCACCCCTAGTTGCCCGGAACCCGAGCTGGGGAAAGCCTCGGGGAGGAGGGCGATGCCAGAAGTGGGTCTCCACACGAGGGAGGCAGGCGGTGGGGACACGAGGGGAACTTCAAGCAGAGACAGGGCCTCCTGACCTCGGCCTGGATGAGGCCTCCAGGGACGTCCGGAGCTGGCACCACGCTTGGGAATGAACGAAGAACAGTCATGGACGTTATGCTAACGTTTATTGAGTGCCTACTGTGTGCCAGGACCTGAGTTGTTATGCATTAAGTCACCCACCAGCCCAGCTACGCAGTAATTATACCCAGTTTTCAGGTGTAGAGACAGAGGCCCAGAGAGGTTCAGTGACTTGCTCCAGGCCACACAGCAAGTAAGGGCTGAAGCCTGGCCTCCTGGCTCCAGGCCCCGGGTGTGGACGGAAGGGCTAGAGTCTTGGGCAGAGGAGGACATGGAGGTCCCAGGTGCTCCCTCAGCTGAGGCTCTAGCACCAGCGGAGGGTGTCACCTGACCCCGCGGCCCCACCTGCCACCTCAGCCCTGGAGCTGAGGCCCCCTGCTCCCCCGGCCTCGGGGCAAGAAAGCTGCTGCCCTCCGGCAGAGCCCCGCACCCTGCCTTGCCCCGCGCCCTGCTTCGCAGCAGGGATACAGAAGGTCCATGAGACCAGGCAACACCCCCAAGTACGCACACGTCCAGAGCCGGACTCTAGTCCGCCCGATCCCAAAGGCCCCCCGGCCTCCTCCAGAGTGACCCACAGGGCTGGTCGCCAGTGTTCGCTCAGCTTCCCTCCACGTCTCGCCCATTCACGTCCCGCGGGACGGCTCGGCGATGCGGGCGCACGCTGTCATGGCCTCCCTCTAACAGACCTGGAAACTGAGTCGCGTAGAGACCAAGACCGTGTCCCACGCCTCCCCGCTCGGTCAGGAAGCGTCCGAGCTGGCGCAGGAACGAGGCGGGCTTCCGCTCCCCTCTCCCTACTCTGCGCGCGGAGCCAGTAGCTGGGGGAATGCTGTCCCGAGCCGAAAGAGCCTCATGTTTACTGCATACCTACTATGTGCCAGCCCAGCGATCGCAGGCCGTTATTTTGCAGATGAATCTTCTTTATCACGTTTTATGAATGAGGAGGTGAGACTCAGCGAGACAGAGCTCCAGGTCACCTAGCAGGTGGTGGGGGGGGGTTTGGAGGGCAGGATGCACGGCCTGGGACCCCAGAGTGCCTGCTGCAGGTGACCGAGCAGCCTGGCGGCGGCGCTGGCGCCCCCTTCAGCAGCCTCCTTCCTTCTCCCCCTTCCCGCCTGGGGAGAATTAACTGGTGGATGTTTTCAAAGTCGACTGTCAGAAGAAAATGGTTGGAGGAAGGAAACGTGCAATTAGAAGCTTCGGAGTAATTTCCATCATGTGGTTTGAGCTCGACTGTAAACACTCAGGTTGGAGGGGACTCGGCTCTTTCCCCGGGCTTGGGGTTCCAGCCAGCTCTGGGGGCTTGGGGGGGGGCGGGGACGGCAGGGGAGAGGCGGCCAGCCTCTCACAGGGGAGGCGCTGGGGGCTTGGCGGGGGAGGGGGGGGAGGGAGGGGGGAGGGGACTCCTGTTCCCCAGAGAGAGGCGTCGTCCAGCAGAAAGCGCGGCATTACAGAAAGGAAATATTAACATTATAATTATAATTCTGTTTATTTAATTAAGTTATTAAACAGGCCTGGCCTTGGGGAGAGAGAGAAAAAAACCCTCAGAATCACCCTAATTGTTTCTCCTAGGATGTAATTAGAGCCTTTAGGAAGGAATTGGAGCCAGAAGAGGCAGTGCCCTGCGGGCCTGGGGTCTGGGCCGCGCGGGCAGGGTTGGCCCCGGGTGCAGGGGAGGCCGTGCTTCGAGAACAGCCTCCATGAGGGCAGGGGTTTGGCCTGTTGGAGCCCCATGCCTGGCACGCAGTAGGTGCTCAAAAAATAAACATTCGGTGAGCGACTCATGAGCTGTGAGCAAGCGGAAGGGGCCGGAGCGGCGGTCTCAGCTGCCCCGACTCGGTTTTTCCAGACTCTTCCGGAAAGAGCACCGATGCCCTGCTCTGGCCTCCCTGGTGGTCAGCACTGGTGTCCATGTTGGCAGAGGGTGACCACTCCACGCTGCCTGTTCCATGTCTGGTCCCCGTCATGTGTGGCTGAGACCGGAGAGCAGCACCACCCTGGGGAAGTGATCCCCAAATTCCGCCAGCGCCCAGACTCCTGTGCAGCTCCTGACCGCGTGCCTCCTGCAGGGGGCAGGTTTCCTAAGGCGCTGGGACATGGGGTGGGAGCTACGCAGGTCGAGGAGGGTTGAGTGGCTAAGGCCTCTCCCTCCCCTCAGAGCCTCCGTTCCATTCTTTCAATCCGAGAAGCCAATTCTGGGACCCAAGACCAGGCCCAAGGGAGCCTCCACCGTGGGAGGGGGCGCAGGGAGGGCGCTGGCCCCGAGCAGGCCCCAGATCCGGTTCTGCGCCCCGAGCTGACAGCTGCCCTCAGGCTCCGTGCAGAACCTCCCGTCGGACGGGAAGTGGCTCGTTCCAGCTGGCACAGCCTTATCGAACAGTCGGGCTTTGTAAGTGTGGACAGCTGCGGTGATGGTGGCTGACTCTGGGCTGGGGGTGGGGGCCTGCTGGGGGACTGGATTTGGGAAGCCGAGGAGGGGGAGGCCAATGCCAGAGGCATCTGCGAGGGTGGGGGGGAGAGGGTCATGGAGATTTCATTCGAGCAGAGCCTCCCAGGAGGCTGAGCCCCTCGAGTTGGTGCCAGGATGTGAGGCCTAATAAGGGAGTGGCCTGGAGGGAGGAAGAATGTGCCTGGGGCAGCAGGGGTGGGAGCCGCAGTGCCTGGCCCCTGGCCCCCTCCACACAAAAGAGCCATCTTTCAATAGGCAGCACTGAAGTAGCCACAAAACTAACAATTTTGGAGGGATGGAAAGGTGTGGGCATCCTTTCTTTATGCGAGCATCCATCCACCCATCTACTCATCCATCCATCCACTCATCCATCCATCCATCCATCCATCCATCCATCCATCCATCCATCCATTCATCCATCCATCCATCCATCCACCCATCCATCTATCCATCTACTCATCCATCCATCCATCCATCCATCCACCCATCTACCCATCCATCCATCCATCCATTCATCCATCCATCCATCCATCCATTCATCCATCCATCCATCCATCCACTCATCCATCCATCCATCCATCCATCCATCCATCCATCCATCCATCTACCCATCCATCCATCCACTCATCCATCCATCCATCCATCCATCCATCCATCCATCCATCCATCTACCCATCCATCCATCCACTCATCCATCCATCCATCCATCCATCCATCCATCCATCCATCCATCCATTCGTCCATCCATCCATTCATCCATCCATCCATCTATCCATCTACTCATCCTTCCATCCATCCATCCATCCATCCATCCATCTATCCATCCATCTATCCATCCATCCATCCACCCATCTACCCATCTATCCATCCATCCATCCATCCATCCATAAATCCATTCTTCCATCCATCTACTATCCATCCATTCATCCATCCATCCATCCATCTATCCAACATTCAAACAAGTTTCACACTCAGCCCCTTCCTCTGCTAGGCTCCAGGGATCCAAAAAATGATCAGACTGTCCCTTCCCTGGTGGCATTCCCGGTGTGTATGTATGGACATGGAGGAAGGAGAAATAGTCAGAAGACAAATAAATCCTTATGATGACTCAGGGAAGCTCTGTAGCTTGAGAAGGTGTAAACAACTGTGGATGCAGGGGGGTGGTGTGTGTCTCAGTGACTGACCCTCAGATTCTCACCAGAAAAATGGGGACGGGGCAGTGTCCACCACTACGACCGTTGTGATGTTAGACAAGACAGTGCACGTAAGATACACAGCATCGTGCCTGGCATGAAAGGTGCTTAATGGCGGTTAGGTTTATTATTTGCATCACCATTGATATCATTATTATTATCTCTGTCCGGGATGGGAGTGGGGTGGTTTAGGGAAGCCTTCCTAAATGTGGGGTCATTGAGGCTGGGTATCAAAGGATGAGTAGGAGTTTGCTAAGTATAAGCCCTGTGCTCCCCCCAGCACCCCACGTGTATGCTGCATATATTCCTGCTTCTGCACCGTATTTGCCATCCCTGCTCCTCTGCTCCAGGGCCTCCTCCCTCTGAGATCAGCGTTAGCTCTGACTCCTCCAGGAAGACATCTTACCTACTCTGGGCGCCATATTGTTTCTTCCTCTTGTCTAGTAGCACACAGACTATACCCCATCTTAGGCCATTAGGACTTCCCCCTGAACGTTGTAACTCCTCATCTGACTTTTCAGTGTGCGATAGAGGCTTCTCTTTGCTTCTCTCGGTGGCCCCAGAGAGCGCAGACTCACCCACAAACATGAGCAGCCTCCCACCTGGTTCTGTGTGGCACAGCTCCTGGCTGAGCCAGCTCACAATATGCAGAACAGAGGGAACAGGAGGGCTAACCTGGGAGTTCCTCCAGGCCAGACTCCATGTCCTGGTAATCTCTGCGTCCTCAGCACCTAGCATAGAGTGCTTCTCTGGGCCCTCAATCCCCGGCACGGTGCTCAAGGGACGGATGGTCAGATGACTGGTGGATAGTGGATGGGAACAAGGCAGACACAACCCATGCCCTCACGGAGCTTGAAATCCAGTGAGAAAACAGACAATATGAAAATAACTCCCCGAACAAAATATTCGAAGAGCGATGAGTACTTGAAGATGACCTAGAGACCAGTTTTGGGGATGGAGCGCTTTGGGTAAGTGGTCAGGGAAAGCCTCGTAACATTTGACTTGAGACCTGACAAGAAGTCAGCCGCGTGCAGATCCAGAGAAGACACAAAAAAAGTGCATGCAAAGGCCCTGAGGAACGAACAAAGTTAGGCTTTTTCAAAATGTTTGAAAGGCTTGTGCGCCTGATGCAGAAGCAAGGGCTTATCACTGAGGTGAGGGTGAGAAGGAGCGAGGGCCCGATCGTGCAGGGCCTTGGAGGGAAGAACTGTGGGTCTCGTTCTGAGCAGGATGTGAAACCAAGGGAAGGTGTTAAGCAGTAGAGTGACTGGTCTGAGTAAGTTTTTCGTATCGCTCGGGCTACCGTGTGGAGCTATGCAAGGAAGGCAGTGAGAAGGGCATCCCAGTAGACGAGACTGGAAAGAGCAGTTGGGGTGCAGCCGGAGAGACGGGCAGGTCCAGGGCATATTTCGGAAGTAGAGACAACCGGGTTTGGTTTATAAGTTGGCTGTTGTGGGAGAAGGGAAGAGGGGTGATTCCCGGGGGGTTTTGCCCGAGCAACAAGGAAAGGGGTGAGCTGTTTGCAGAGACCCGGATGAGCCTGGAAGACACGGGTTTGAAAAATAGATGGGCACACACCTCAGTCTAAACACGCAGGCTCTGGGGTCAGAGAGACCTGGGTTCAGATCCTAGTCTTAACTGCTTCCTATCTTGTCCTTGTATTATTCGCTGAACTTCTCTAAACCTCTGTCTCCTCGCCTGGAAGACGGGGGCTTGTCACTTCGTGGGGTATATTATGCAATTAACGTAACATGCTTAACACAATGCCCAAGGTAAGGGCTTAGATAAAGACTATAATTAGTCATTACCTGTCCACTGGATGGGGAGCTCGTCAACCTCATCCAAGCAGCCGGGCTGTATTCCTTGTCCCAACAGGTCCTGGGACCCAGGCTGCCAAGAACAGCTCCTGACAGCTGCCACTCCTATCCCCTCCTCAGGTTCCGGAGCCTCGGGGTATGGAGCCTCCATGTGAGGGCTTCTGGTTCCAGAATCGAGCAAGATCACAGAGCACATTTTGCAAGGGTGAGGGGGGAGTGGGTGCCTGGCACCCAGCGAGGAGCCCCATTCACAGTCCTTTTCCCAAACCAGCTCTAATTGGCAGAGAAAGCATCCCCAAGGCCCCTTTCTGCTTCATGAGGGGCTTGTAATTAGTAGTTGGGGATCAAAAGGAGCAAGGGTGGCTGAGGCTATGCTTCGGGGGGGGCAGAGTCCTCTGAGAGGTGGAATTGAAAGAGTGGATGTTCTCTTCCAATCCCTTTCCCCACCCAACAGTTCTGGAGAGCAGTCACCTACTAAGCTCTCTAGAGGTTGGTGTTTGATTGTTCATTTTACCTTCCCAGTGGGAGTGAAGGCTTGGGTGAGGTGAGGATTATTCCACTCCTCACAGCGTTCGGTTCAAGCTTATCCATTCTCACCTCCGTGCTGATGACTTTCAAATATCTACCTCCCAGTCTAGTCTCCCTCCTGAATTTCAGACTCAACCTCCAGCTATGTGTGTTAGCGTCTCCACCTGGATTTCCTACAGGCATTGTGGCAGGGTTCAAAACAAACAACTCATGATTCTATCCAACGAATTTTTCATTCTGGTTGTTACTCTTTTCAGTTCTGGAATTTCCATTTGGTTCTTTATTATAGTTTCCACCTTCTCTGCCTAGATTCCCTATCTGCTCCCTTATTACAGCCACATTTTCCATGAATTCTTCAAGCATAGTTTTCTTTAATTCTTTGATCATACTCATAATTATTGCTTTGAAAGATTTGTTTGAGAAGTCTATTCTCCAAAATATCCTCGTATTGATTTCTATCGACTCTTGTTTTCTCCTCTTGACTGTGAGTCACATTTTCCTGTTTATTTGGGCATTTGGTAATTGTCGATTGTGCGTCGGACATCGTGGATGATATGTTCATCGTATCATCTGGATTCAGGTAACTTCCTCTAAGAAGAGTTGATTTTTGTTCTTTTCAATGACCGGCTCTTGTTCAAGTTGTTCAAGCCAAGTTCACTTATTGGCTGATCGCTTGAATTATGTGCGGTCTTGGTTTGTTATTTGTTACGGCAGATCTGTCAAAAGCCTAAGATGTCTCCCAAACTTCTCTAACTTGGTGAGAATCAAGCTCCGAACTGAAAATCTTGTTGAGGCTTCGTTTTAGGATTTGTGACCTCCAGCGGGCTCTCCTCTAAAGCGTGGTCTTTATTATTAAGACAAGGCCTTCTGGTGTCACAGCTAGATGCCTCCAGGTTTCACCAGGTTCTGCTCCGGTTGAGCAAGGACTCCCAAGTTCCCTAGCACGGTTTGACATCCAGGATCTCTGTTCCATGCTCAGACCTTTAGAGATTGATACTACCTGTGAACCCTCGGGTGACCTCACACAGACTTCCTCCTCGTCCTCATGAAGCTTCCTCTTCTCCAGACTCCAGCCCTGCAGACTGTAGCTGCTTCAGTTTCCCGAACTCTGCTCCCTCAGTTCAATGGGACCTCTTTGTTCTACTTGCATGCCGGCTCGTTGCACTGCCATGGGGAAGCCTCCCCAGCCACAGGCCCAGGGAGATCGTGGGGCTCACTTTTTTTCCCTCCTCTTGGGGGTCACAGCTTTGTTCTGCCTTTGATACAAGTTGAAAACTGTGGCTTCATAGATCCTGTTCAGGCTTATGATTGTTATGACAGAGGGGCTACCATGGGGTCCAGTTACTATATCATGACCAGAAAAGAGAAACTCACTCTCTTATCCCAGGCCTTCCTCCACCCCCCAATGTTCGTCATCTTCAGACTTACTACAATCCCTCCATTTCGTCCAAATGGAACCTGAGGAGTCCTCTTTGGTACCACCTTCGCCATCAGTGAATTGGTCTCCTCGGCATCCACTGTCGAAATCTCCTCCAACGCCCCGATGGCCACCGTCTTTGCTCACTGGGGCTGCTCCGACAGCCTCCCCCTGGCCTTCCAACCTCCGGTCTTGCTCTGTTCCGAGCCTTTCTCCACCCAGCGGCCAGAGGGCCTTTTCTCGACCCATACATCAGCTTCACATAAAACCCTGCCGTGTTGTCTCGGCTGGCAGCTCTTGAGACCCGCCCCCACCCGTGTCCATGCCCCTTCCGACAGCCGCTCCCTCACGTTCCTCCTCGTCTGACTTCCGGACGACAGCGTCAGTGCTGGTCTCAGAGCCCTCGCCTGGTGGGTGACCGCGATGCCGTGCTCTGGGCATTTGGCCCAACAATTCTTCAGGTCTCGGGTCCCCTCACCTCTCCTGAGCCATTTAGGGGCTGCTTCTAAGTGCGAACACAGTGCCTGCGTTTCCAGGAGGGGTGGCAGGTTCGTCGTGTGTTCCAGAGCCCGGCCAGGCTTCGAGCTCCAGCAGCGGCCGCCGCTGCCGCCCACGGCTGCTGGGGAACCAGCAGAGGAGGGTCCCTACACCATGGTGCTGCAGGTGGACGCCGGGGGTTTTGGGGGGCGTGCGAGCTCCGGAGAGGAAAGGGTGTTTCCACAGGCTGACCACCGCTGGCCACGACTCCGGGGGTTGGGGGAAAGTCTCGCCCAGGAGAGAGGCGGAGGGAGCCTGTTGAAGGAAGAGCGAGAAGGGCGTTCCGTGCCCCAGGGAGGCGACCCGATGCAGGTGCTGCTCTCCTGCGGGGCTTCGATGGAGCGCGTGCTGAGCTCGAGCCAGGACCACCTAGCCGTCCGGCCCCCAGAGGTCCCATCTCACAAGGGGGCTCCCCGGCCCCTGAGCGCGTGGCAGGGCCAGAGGGCCAGCCTGGGGCCGGCCTTGGGACAGGATGCTAACGGCACGTGGCCATCGTGACCGGGGGCTCTGGAGACACGCGGATTCGGGTCTGGGCTGTTCTGCTTCTGGCGGCTCATCGCACAGGCCCGGGGCGTGCCTCCAGAGCGCTCCCGTCCCTCCTGGATCCCACGTGGGAGCCCACGCGACACTGGACGCGCCGCTGCAAGTGCCCCCCACGGGGCTCCTGGGTGGGGGTGGGGGGTACGTTTCCCGCTCCCCCCCACCCCCTGCCTGTTTGCTGGCTGAATCGCTGCTGAGTCAAAGCGAGCGGGTTCCCAAAGCAGAGGCCCTGTCGGATGCCCGGGAATGTCAGCCCCGGTGACTCACGCGTGTCTCTCCCCCACGGCACGGTCGCAGGCCTTTGGAAGCAGCTCAGCCGTCTCGGAAGAGGCGTCTCAGGGCTGGGAGTGGAATGCCGGGAGCCCACCACGCAAGAGCCAGGCCCGGGCCCGGCTGCCAAGAAAGGAGCTCCCACTAGGAAAGTCTGACTCGGTCGCATCTCCGTTCCGGGCTCGGCCGCCGGCTCCTTGGCTGTGCCTGCAGCCGGGAGCCGCGGCTCTGGGAGGGACCGCCCGGCGGCCGGCGGCAGCGATGTTTTTGTTGTTATGGCGATGGTGTTGGGGGTGACGACGCTGGCAGGGGTGTGGGTGGTTTTCGATGGGGGTGGCGGTGGCAGCAACGAGATGTCGATGTCAAGGGTGGCGGCGATGACACGGTGTCGATGCCTCCTGGCCCGTGCCTGAGAGCAAAGCCATACAAGAAGCCAGGCCGCCCGATTCTGCCGCTTACTCCCGGGTTGGCTGGGGCGACTTACGGCTCTCTCTGAGCCTCAGTTTCCCTGTCGGAAAAGGGAGAAGGATACCGTCTGCCTTTCTGGGCTGCCCGGGGATCAGAGAGACCAGGACCCCTGAGCGCCCGAGACCTAGCGGAAACCTTGGAGGCCGAAAGCTGCGAAGCCCGGAGCACGCGCTAGCTGCGTGAACGCGTCCCGGGGTCCGCCGAGCGCGGCCACGGGGAACCATGTGCCTGTGGAGCAGGAGTCCCCTCCTTCTTCGGGCAGCAACTCTGCCTTTGAATTGGATAATTGTTTTTACACTTTTTCTTCTCCTGTGGTTTAGAAGAGGCTGGCAGTCTCGGTCCCCCATGTCCCCCGGTCACGAGGGTGGGCGTGGACGGGAGTAGGTCGAGTTGTCTCCAGGGCTTGCTAAGAGAAGCAGGGGTAAGAAGGGCCGAAGGAAGAATACATGGAGAAACGGGAAGGGGAAGACAAACTGACGGTGGCGAAGACAACCCCAGGGGCTTCGTGTCAGCTGCTGGATCCAGCCATTCCTGAATCCAGAGCCGTCCGCTCCTGCAGCTCCCAGTGACACGGGCCCCGTGACAGCCTCAGGGAATCTGAGTTGTGCGTCTGTACTTTGCAAACCAATGCTTCCTTCCCTATACCTCTAACCTCCCCAGGCCCCGAGAATCCCCAGAACCTTCCCGAGAAAGCAAAATTTATGACAGGGCCGGCTTCCAAGTTTGAGGACAAAAGTCTCTTGTTTTGCCGGACCCGAACCTGGCTCTTTCGTCCCTTCTTTCCAGGGAACAGAGTGAGACCGACCCAGCTCCCGAACATCAGGGGACAGAGGCTGAGATCTGCCATAGTTCCCCTTTCCCACGTACCCGGCGAGCACCTTTCCAGGGAAACCGTGCCTTAAACTGAAATCCCATGGCGACTGTCACTGATTATATAAACAAACCATTCGAACGGTGTCCGAAGGCAGAAGGAAAGAAGTAAAAAAAAACCCTGATAACCACCCCTGCCTCCAGAGATAACCCCGGGACACCTGCGGGCGTCTCTCCAAGTCCCGAGGTGTAAACGTTCCGTCCCCATCGGTGGATCGCAAGCTTGAGGTTCTGGAACTTTACCCAGGTACCAGCACATTGTGGAACCTTCTGGACACTGAACGCAGCTCCCCGCTTTGTCAGAGGGGAACTTCTTAGCAGCATCACGTGGAAGTATGTATTCAATCTCTCATGATGCATTTTTAGGTTATTGCCAATTTTTGACAATTTTCACCATCGCTGCAGCGGACATCTGTGTGGGTTCAGATTTCGCTCAGCTGACAATTCTGGGGGGGGGGTTCCTAGGAAGGGAAGAGTTGAGTCAAAGAATATTAATATCTTAAAGGTATTTGGTACATTCTGCTCAAGGGCTCTCTGAGGAGTTGAGGCTCCATGAGGGAGGAGGGGGCCGGGAGCACCGGGTTTCATTCGTCTCCAAGGAAACCATTTTTAAGGTGGGAGAGAAGAGTTGGTGAGAAAGTCCCACTTTCAAGAGCGGTGGCTCCCTCAGTGCTCAGTACAGGTTCCCTTGCTCTGTGGGGAGGACAGGTGGCAGGAGGAGAAGGAAGAGGTGAAGGGGGTGGCACCGTGGGTGGTGGCTCTGTTAAGCCTGCTCAGTTTCATCACGAAGAGCCCCCTGTCACGGAGGCCCCCTCCACCTGGGCGGACCGGGACAGCTGGTCACCTACGGCTGGGGCGCCCTGTCTCTGGGACAACGGGTCCCGCTGGTGCCTCCCGTACCGGCCTCTGGGAAAGCACTCTGAGAAGTGCTCGGGCCGAGGGCCCAGGTAGGCTCGGGCCCTGGCTCCCAGGGACTGGCGGTGCACACGGACCCCGGGCACCCCGGGGACGCCCATTCCCAAGCAGAAGGCACTTTGCTTTAGTCCACCTGGTAAGGGTGCTCATGCTGGAGACTCACGGGGTCCCCCCTCTTCTGCCCTGATCTTGCACAGAGGAGGAAACTGAGGCACAGGGAGAGAAGCGATTTGGCAGAGAGAGCCTCCCCGAGTTACTCTTCGTGTCGCTCGTGTTTGAGGTTCGTAGAACTTCTTGGATCCGTGCCTTTCGAGTTTTCATCAAATTTGGAAACTTTTATGATGATGATGATGATGATGAGGCAGAGAGAGACAGAGCGTGAGCAGGGGAAGGGCAGAGAGAGAGGGAGACACAGAATCTGAAGCGGGCTCCAGGCTCCGAGCTGTCAGCACAGAGTCCAATGTGGGGCTCGAACTCACGATCCTCAAGATCCTCAAGTCGTTTAACCGACTGAGCCACCCAGGCGCCCCTTAACCTTTGTTCTTGGAGGCGGTTAAGTTCCCTGGAGATAGTATGATTCTTTTTCGGTCTTGCTTTTAATATTCGTTGGCCGGGGCTTGGACAGCACTGGGTCTGTGGTTCGCTGCACCCAACTTCAAAGCAAAAGGCTTTCTCACTGTTCTAACTGACGCCCCATGAATTATGAGCTGCGGGTGTCAGGCATGGGTCCCCACCCTGTGCACTCAGGGTGCTGTTCCCTCACGTCTCTTCGGGTGGTTCTTTCCCTGCCCTCAGGTGGTTTTCTCACACGGGTTGCTAAAACCATGCAGCCCTGCCCAGCATGCCTCCTACGCCTGAAGGTCCGGCTGCCCGGAAATGGGAGTGGCCTGTGTCTGCTTCTGTTTCCACCTTAGCCTGACAGATGTGAGCAGCCACCACGGACAGAGGTGCAGGTTGTGCACTGCACAACACTAAGGGTTGCTATTCACGGAGAATGGAGCCAACCTTAAAGGAGCAGAGCTAAGAGACAGGGAGAAACAAACAAACAAACAGTCCCTGGCCTTGCAATTTGAGCTTCTGGATCGAGCTGTGCCGGGTTTCACGAAGTCCCTGTATTCAATCCAGTGTGAGCCGAGGGCTCTGTTCCTTGGAATAACGAGGATCCTGCGTGACACACTTGCTGGTTGACGCAGAGCTTTGCGGAGGAAGGAGAGTTGGAGATGAAACCTAGGTCTCTAGCTCGGGGCACAGGGGACCGTAGGGCCACCAGGCGGTGAGGAGCATCTGAGGAGAAATGAGTCGGCGTGGGGGACTGGGCGATGGTTAGCATTTACAGAGGGCTCCTTGCCCCAGATCGTCCTCCATCTTTGAGTCTCTGACCTTGTCCAATGGGACCGTGGGTATGAAAAACCTTTGCAAGGCACGAAGCTCTATGTAAGAGTCCATTGAGTGTGCGTGTGCGCGTGTGTGTTGATTGGAAGATGTGATCGATGCCATTTTTGTTCAGACTCTGTTGCACCCCCTTCCCATGAAAGAATGGGACGCCCCCCCCCCAGAGGCCATGTTGACTCGGCGGTGCCTCCTGCAGGAAGGGCCTGCACGCCTGCCCTGGCTGCTGCGCTCGGCTCTCCGCTTACTCCCTGGACCGGAAGCGTCGGCGTGCCGTTGAGTGTTGCCAGGAAAAACGGCGTGTTCCACCCCCTCTGCCTTGGCCCTGGCGTGAAGAACGTGAGACAGACTGGTGGCTCTCACGCAGAGTGCACGAGACACACAAACCTTCACCGTTGGAGGCCTTTGTGACGTGGGGGGAGCTTGCCGCCGGGGCCTAGCAGTCAGGGGACGTGGCGCTCGAGGGGATGTGGCCACTGGGCTAACACTTGTCCCTTCCACGCACCCCCCGGAATCCAGCCCCGGCCAAGCCCACGGAGAGCACATGTGGTTTTGGGCACACGAACCTACCTACAGGTAGGTATACGACCTAGCCTGGGGCGGAGAGAAGGGGAAGACGAGACCCCAGGGCCCTGGGCTTTAGAAAAAACCCAGGGAGGTACAACTTGTGTACAGTAAAATCCATCACTTTTAAGCATAGAATTGAGTGAAGTTGACAAATACACATAGTTGGGTATCGAACCTTTCTAGAAAGTTCCCTTGTGGCTCTTGGCAATCAATCGGCCCTCCCCTGTCTGCGGGTAACAACTGATAGTTCAGAGTCGCCTGCCGCGGACGCCGTGCAGATGGAGGCGGGCATCGCGTGTTCCCTTCCGGGCCCGTCCCCTTCTGCTCAGCGTGACGGTAGCTAGGTTGCGTGAGGCCGTGTGTGTCTACAGTTTGTCCCTTTTCACTGCGAATAAGCCCTCGCTGGTTTATCCGTTCACGCGTCGATGGCCAGCGGGCGTGCTCCAGGTTTCGCTGCCATGGACGCGTGTGTAGCAGTCTCCTCGTGGGCATACGTTGTCCTCTCTCTCGGGTGAACACTTAGCTGTGGAACATCTGGGTTGTGTGGTGAAAGCGTATTGGAATTCACAGGAAACCGCCCAACGATTCCATCGATGCGTGAGAACCTCCGCCAACACCTGGTAAAGCCCATCTTCAGGGCTTTATCCTAGGTTCATATTCTGTGCCCATATTTTTATTGGGTTATTCGTCTTAGGATTTGACGGCAAGAGTCCTTTATACGTTCTGCATGAGAATCTTTCGACAGAGAGGTGCTTCGGGAATATTCTCTCAGTCTGTGATTTGCTTTTCTGTTTTTTTTTATCACGTGTTTCTAAGCGCAGAATGTTTTAATTTCGATGAAGTCAATTTATCTTTTTTTTTTCTTTTCTGGTTAATGTGTTTTGTGTCCTGATAATTACCTCGTTGCCCATGAGTCATCACGGGGTTGGTTTTTATTGACTGCTTTCTTCTGACTGTGGGTCTCATTTTCCTGTTTTGTTTTGTTTTGTTTTCCATGTCTACTGGTTTTTTGTTGCGTGTTGCACCTTGTGGCTGGTGCATTATGGGGACGGTCTGCTCTCCTTTCTGACCCTGGAAAGTGTTACCTTCTGTGTTGGTGGATGGCACCACTTCTCCCTGCTGACCCTGAACTTGTCAGAGGTTGTACAGAGGTACAAGAGGTTGTACTTGACCTCCTACTTTGTCAGGGGGCTTCGGGGAGCCCCAGGTGTCCCCAAGGCCCTCTGACTCTGGGACATGCACTGCCTACGCCATCTCCCATAGTTCCCAGCAGGGCTTGGCTTAAGTTTGTTACGGGAAAAGTGGGTCTTACCTTGGGATGTCATCTTTCCTCCGAAGACACGCCTTTTCGACATCCAGCCAGACGTCCGGGGGTCAGCGAGTCTCTGCGCCCTGGCTGGACCCTGTCCCCCTGCACCGCTCACCCCGTGGAATCACACTCCACCCCCAAATCTGTAGGTCCTCGCAGGTACCCTGCCCCGGCTTCCATGCCCTAAACTCTGACCTCTGCTCCCTTGGCTCAGGGGACCAGCATGCTTTCTGAGGCTGAGGCAGAGTGGGAATTGTCTCGGGAGAGTCTGTGGCTCCTCCTCCCAAGCTTCCTCTCTCTGAGGTCATGGTCATGGACAGCTGGCTCCCAGTGTGTGGCTGTCCGGAGGGCCAGGCCAGGCCAGTACGGGGTATGCCCACTGAGCTGGACACAGAAGTTACTTAGGACGGTTCAATCAAGTTGCTGGACCCCATCTAGAGCTCTGAGCCAAAGGCAGACACCCCAAACAGGCCAGCTGTCCTTCTCCACAGTGCAAGGGTGAGGGGTGGGACAACGGGCCAGGCTCCCCCCCCACCCCCGTCCGCACATGGATGGAGGGTAATGACAGTGTCCCTCCCCCGCCCCCCACTCCTGTCCCCCGGGTGGAAGGGATGCCTGGGTGGCGCCTGGCTATAGTCTTCTTCCTTGTGTCCCTCCCAGGGACACAATTTTCTCACGGTTTTTAAGGAAACTTCTCTATTTCCCGTTTACTCCCCGGAGGAGTGCCGGCCGCCCAGCACCCAACAGCAGCCTTTCCCCTGCTGCGTCAGGGTCCATCCTGGGAGCGGGCCCTCTGGGGCAGCCCTGTCTGGGCACCGCGCTCTTCTGAGCTCTGACCGCAGGGCTCCTGGGGACGGTGCGCCCACCCTCCCCCGTAGCGGGGCCCCTGCACACGGGCCTTTCTGCTCAGCGTGGGGCACGGAGGCAGCGCTGGGAGGAAGCTGGGACTGGGGCCATCTCCGCTCCCCGGATGAGGAGCCCGAACCCCAGGGAGAGACCAGCCTGAAGGGACACCGGGCCCGGCTCCAGAGTTCGCACCGAGGGCTCTGCTCCAAACCGCTCACATTTTCACACCCTGTTCGGCCTTTGGATTACATGTATATTACTTAGGACGGTTCAATCAAGTTGCTGGACCCCATCTAGAGCTCTCGGGTGCGGAGGTGGGATCATTGCCTTCGTTCCTGCCTTCCTTCCTTCATTCATTCATGCTTCATTCATTCATCCTTCCTTCCTTCCTTCCTTCCTTCCTTCATTCATTCCTTCATTCATTCATCATTCATTCATTCCTTCATTAATTCATGCTTCACTCGTTCACTCGTGTTGGGGTAAAACTAGCTGTGAGTGTTCCCAGCCCGCCCCCCGCCTCCCCCTGAAGGGGGTCCTGCTTGGTCCCTGGGGCTCCTCCTTTGCTCCGCTCCCCTACCTCCCCTCCCCCCAAGAGGGTTTCTGTCCTTCTAGAAGGCAGGTTCTGATGGAGAAGTGCTTCGGGGAGGGAGGGGGTGGGGGGCCAGGACTGCGGGGCGTTTCCAGGAGGGGCCGCGGGGGGAGGGGCAGCTCACAGCTACAGACTTTGTGTGCCCCACACGGGGCTCGAAAAGCACAGAGGAACAACTGGAGATGCTGAAATTAGCTGTGGGTTTCGGGCCTACGGTAGACACTGCGAGCTTGGTCCCCAAATCACACTTGCGGCCCTTCTGACTCACTGCCTCCCATTGCAGATAACAAGTGTCCTGTCACTGCCTCCTTAGCCACGCAATGGCCATGGGACCCACTTCTGGCCATTGAGACATAAGCAGACGGCTTCTGGGAACTTTTGGGGTTTTGAAAACTTTCTTGACCAAAAAGAAAGAAAGAAAAGACCAACACGGCCGGCGCTGTTTTACCTCCTTCTTCCCACCTTGAGGGTGGAGGTGATGGCCAGCGCTGTGGCAGCCATCTTGCAGCCAAGAGGCAACCAGGGAAACAGCAGAACTGTAGTGAGGCCAGCCACCGAGCCGACGGCAGCAGCAGCCTGTCTCCAGACTTCTTGTGTGAGAACGACAGTCGAGGTTAGTTGGGTGGCCTGTTATTTTGCAGGTGGAGGCATTCCTGGGTGGCACGCAGACCGTGTGCCCGTGTGTGTTAACCGTAACAGTAACACTGGACCACACGAGACAAGGCTCCAGCGAGTTTGTACAGTTTTTCACCAATATGTGCCGAACCCCTGCTCTGCGAGAGGTGCTAGGGAAGCGGTGGTTATGGGACAGACGGACGTCTGTCCTCAAGGGCGCCGGTGGGGGAGGGGCAGAGGCTGAGCCAGCAATTTCGAGGCACGCGTGGCCCGTGCAGGGGGAGCACGGGAGGTGGTAGGTGCTTCTGGTCCCGTCCGCAGGGGGCCGTGGGCAGAAGGTTCTCCTGGGAAATGACACCGGAAGGGAGACCCTATTGTGGGCTGAGGTGGGTTCCCCCAAGTCATATGCTGGAGCCCCAACTCCCAGTATCTCGGAATATTACTTATTTGGAGAGAGGGTCTCCACAGAGGAAATCAAGGCTGTTGGGGGGGGGTGTGGGTGGGCCCTGATCCCATGTGACCCGGGTCCTTGTAAGGAGACGGGATCAGGACACAGACACACACAGAGGGATGACACGTGAGGACGCAGGGAGTGGACGGCCGTCTGCACACAAGGAGAGAGGCCTCGGGGGGCCCCGGCCCTGCCCCTGCCTGGCCCTCGGGCTCTGGCCTCCAGGACGGGGGACGGTGACCGTCTGCTGCGTGAGCCACGCGGACGCTTACAGACCCGGGGGATGGATGCGTGTTAGCCAGGAGGAGGAGGGCTGCCTTCCAGGCCAGGCGGCGGCGAACCGGAGTTCAGGTCGTCCGCGGGACGTCAAGGTCAGGCCAGGTTCTGCAGGTCCGGGCGCCCTCCCAGGCCGCGTGTTGTGGACCCAAAGGAACATGACCTGCTCTGATGGGCAGGCACAGAGCAGGGGCCGGGGGTGGGGTGGGGGGCTTAGCCCAGGGCAGGGGGAGCAGGAAAGAGAGCAGAAAGGGGCCCCGCGGTGTCACAGGGCAGGGGCGGGGTCCCGGGGGCGGCCACCAAGCCTGCAGGATCACAGGCTGGGTCTCCTCGGGGCAGGGCTGGCGCTGGGGCGAGGGGCTGAGCCTCAGGGGGCCGAGCGCCCGCGGGGTCGGGGGCGATTAGCGGGGCCCCTTTGAAGACGCCGCCGGGCTCTGGGCTGAGCCACCAGGGCACGAGCAGGGAACCCCCCCACCCCGACACCCGGCCCCTTCTGACACATTGCGTTTGAACTTAATAAGGGGGAATATTTCTCTCCTGGAGGCGGGTTGAAACGTAGCCGGCCAAAGAATTTTAATCATGCCCGTAAACGGCACACAGTCCGCGTCATTCCTCGGCCACCTTGTATTGATTCGTTTAATTTTCCCCGGAGGCCGCGGTGTGTGTATCCGTGTGCGGGCACAGTTCACCGGCCCTCAGGGGGCGGCCTCGAGCACCCACCTGTCACCTGGGCCCAGAGGCTGCTTCTGCTGACTGACCGGCCTCGCCCCGAGCGAGGGAGGACCTGGCGGCCGGCTCAGTGCCGCTGTCATGTGCGGCCTTCGCGACAGACCCGGGCCTTGCGACCGCTGTCATCCCTGTGCTACAGGCGGGGAAACGGAGGCTCCCAGAGGCCGAGCACCCTGCCAGCTGCCCCACTCCGAGGCCCCCGCTGCCCCGAAACTCTGGGGGCATTTTTTAGGGCAGCTGTGTGTTCTTCGCACGGAGAAGGGCACGCTGCAGCGGGGAGCCGGCCGTGCGGAGGCCGCCTCAGCCCTCAGACCTGCGCAAGCGGGGCCCCTCCCCAGGCCCTGTACCCTGGGGACCCTTCCTTGCTTTTGAGTCACTTCCTGGAAATTTCCCAAGTCCCCCTCTGGTGGCCGGGGCGGGGAACCCACGCGAGCCCCAGCTCCTGCTTCTTCCCTTCAGGGGGGTCTTGCCGTCCCCACCTCGGGTGTATGGGGTTCATGCCTTAACCCCCGAAGCTGGGAAAGGCCCTTCGCGGATGTGATCGGGACGAGACTCCCCTGGATTATCCAAGGGGACCCTAAGCCCTTGACAGGTGTCCTTATAAGACGGGAGGAGGGGAGCGGGTGTGTGGCTGCAGAGACAGGAGCGATGCGGCCACCAGCTCGGGGACGCCTGCAGCCCCAGCCTGGACCCTCTCCCAGCACCTGGTGAGGGAGGGCCGCCCTGCCACAACTTGATCTCGGACTCTTGGTCTCCAGGGGGGGAGAGAATCTATTTCCATTGTAAATTACCCAGTTTTCGGTTGTTTGTTACCGCGGCCCCGGGGGACCGAACACGTGGGGTCAGCTAGACACCCTGGTCGTGGGGGGGCAGCCTCACAAGCAAATGGCTCCCTCCGGCTGGCACGGTATTTCTCTTGTGGACAGCGTGGGCCTGGGTGAGGACAATCTCGACACGCTGATTTGGAGCAACTCAAATTGTCACCCCCACACAAAATATGTCCCCCACGATCCCTGTCTACAGTGGGGCGGCCCCATGCCAGGCCCTTCGAATGATCTCAGAGAAGGCGTATTTCTCCCCACGACCCCTTGAGGTGGGACTTTATTGTCCCATTTGACAGACGAGGCAATGCTGTGAGGCAGAGGGGAGGCGGGGTTCAGGTCCCGGTCACTGCGTGTGTCCCCTTCCCGGTGGCCCTGATGGCAAAGCTTGGAGAGGTTTTACACACGGTTGCGCAGCAACTCCCAGAGACCGACAGGGGTGAGCCCGGGGCGGGGGCGCACAGGCCGGCTCTCACGCTGGAAACGGTGGGTACCCCAAATCCCACTGGCGGTCCTTGCCAAGACGGGGAAGTGGCCGTGGGCTGGGGCCGCCCACAGCCCCCTCTGCCACCTGGGCCTCCCGGGTGGCTGCTGGGGCCAGCAGCTGGAGGGTCCCCCTGCCACAAGAGACCACGGGAGCTGCCGTCCGACACCCTCAGGGCCGGGAGTTCAACAGCGCCCGTGTGGCCGCCCTGCCCCCGCTGCAGGACACCCAGAGGCCAGGGCACCCGCCCTCACATTGCCGTCACCGTGCTCACGGGAGCACCACGGGAAAGGGGCTGTCGGTGAGGAAACAGGCCCGGCCACGTCGGGCAGGCTGCCCAGAGGCTCCAACCCGCTCTCTGGGGCCTTGGCCAACAAGGAGTGGACAGCACCCGCGGCCACCCCCGGGGAAGCGCCCACAGGCACCGTGCGTCCCGGCCCCGGGGAAGCAGGGCCTGCCGTCCCATTTCCCAGCGGGGCAAGTAGAGTTCTTACTCCTCCCTTCCCGCAGCTCAGAGATCAGGCCCCGGGGCTTCCTGCCTGCACAGCCCAGTCCGGCCCGCCGGCCCTCCTGCCCACCAGAGCGCCTGGCTGGAGAAGGTGGGTCCAGGTGCCCGCAGGCAGGGCGTGGGACGTGTGGGGGCCCACCTCCAGGAACCCAGGAGCCCAGGCCTCCTGTCTGACCGCGGCCTCTCGCCGGCCTCGCTCTTCCAGAGGAGCCCGTTTGAACTTCCAGCCCAAGAAGGTGCGAACAGCAATTTCAGGCTTTTTTCTGAGGCCTCCTTCAGCCCAGGGGCAGGGGTTTGCTAAAGTGGTGCAGGCAGGCTATGACGCAGGGTGCCCCTCCCCCTCCACACTGGATCCCAGCGCCCGCCAGGGCTGGGGGCAGGTGGGGGGGCAGGTGGCCAGGTCGACTCGCTCATTCATTGGCTTGCTTATTCTTCATTCATTCATTCATTCACTCATTCATTCAGCATACACCCAGTTGGCAAGGCCTCCCTGAGCACCTGCCAAGTCCTGACGTTCGCCAGAGCCTGAATTAGCACAGACACAAGCTAAGGAGGCTGCGTGAGACCAGGAGGGACGCGGGAGACTCCTGTTGCAAGATAGACATTGGGGCGCCCTCCCCTGGGGGCCGACGTGGCCTGGGGGTCCTGGCAGTGCCTGCTGGTGAAAGAGAGCTGGGAGAGGGTGAGCGGGAGAGGCTAGGGGAAGGGGGCAGGGGGTTCTGCAAGGAGGGGTGTCATGAGCTGAATCGTGTTTCCCCCTCCCCAAATTCATATGCTGGAGTCCCAACCCCCAGCATCTCAGAATGTGACTTCATTTAGACAGAGGGTCTTGGTAGAGGCGGTCCAATCAGAGTGAGGCCACGAAGGTGGGCCCTGGTCCCCTAGGACCGGTGTCTCTACAGGAAGAGCCTGTTGGAACGAAGACACACAGAGCAAAGATCTCGCGAGTGCAGCCAAGGAGGGGGGCCTCCGGAGGAGCCGGCCCTGCCGACCCCTTGCCTTTGGACTTCCAGCCTCCAGAATCAAGACCATAATTTCCATGGCTTAAGCCGCTCCGTCCACAGGACCTTGTTGCGGAAGCCCTAACCCACGAACACGGCGGACTTCCGTGTATTCAAGTGAGGAGGTCCTGGAGTGAGGGGGACAACAGCTTGAGGAAAAGGAAGCTCCCGCTGGGGACGGCGGGATGTGGACTTCTGCCAAACACGATAGGAGTCATCGAAGGGTTAATTCGGGGGGCGGCAGAGAGAGCTGAGGGGGACGGGGATCACATAATCAAACACACATTTAAAATCTTTATTTACTTTTTAAAAAAGTTTATTTATTCATTTGAGAGAGAGAGAAAGAGAGCACCAGCAGGGGAGAGACTGAGATCATGACCTGAGCTGATATCAAGAATTGGACGCTTAACCAGCTAAGCCACTCAGGTGCCCCAATTTTTATTTACTCTTTAATTGAAGTATAACTTAGGGTAAATATAAGTGTACTGCTCAGTGAGGTTTTACTTCCATTTTATTGAGGTATAATGGATGTACAATAAAGTTTCCATATCTAAGTGTTCAATTTCATGAGTTTGACATATGCAAACACGTGTGAAGCCATAGACTCAAGCAAGGTCATGAACTCATCCATCATATTCCCTGTACCCCCGTTTTCCACCTCTCTCTCTCCCCTTGTCCCCGGGACAACCGCTGATCTGCTTGCTTTCACTAGAAAAGCGTTACGATTTTCTACGATCTTATATAAAAAGAATCACAAAGTACTTGCTCTTTCTTTTGGACTGGCTTCTGTCATTTAGCATGAATGTTTTGAAGTTCATCCATGCTGTAGCATGTGCCAACAATCCGCTCTTGTTTGTTGCTGAATACTATTCCACTGTGCGGGCGCATCACATTGGTTACACGTTCACCCACTGGTGGACCTTTGGGGCATTTCTGGGTTTCAGGTATTACAAATAACGCTGCTGTGAACATTCCTGTACAAACCTCTGTGTGGACACAGCTTTCTGTTTCTCTTGAGTCAACATCCAGGGATGAGATAGTTGGGTCACACGGTATGCGTGTCTTTAGCCATCTAAGGAAGCATCAAACCTTTCCCCAAAGTGGTCGTACCATTGTAAACTCTCACCGGCATAAATGAGAGTTCTGGTAGTTTTATATCCCTGCTCCAACTTGGTGTGCTCAGTGTTTTTGTCATTAGTCGTCCTAGCGGGGGTGCAGTGGCAGCTCACTTGTTTTAATCTACATTTCTACCGTGGCTAATGATGTCGACGACTTTGTCATGTGACCATTTGTTTATCGTTTTAAGGCAAGATGTTAGTCAAATCTTTTGCTCACTTTTATTGGCTTGTCTTCTTAGGGTTCTTAGAAACGTGTATATTCTAGACCTGAATCCTTCGTCTGATATATGCGCTGTCAATACGTCTCCTGGTCTGTCATTTGCCCTTTCATTCTGTTACTGGTGTCTTCTCAAAGAGCAGAAGATTTTAATTTAGAGACTGATTTTTCAATTTTTTCCTTAACGGTTTGCACATCTCATATTTATTGGAAAATCGTGGCCCACCTCGAAGTCACAAAGATCTTCTCTGCTTTCACTGAGAAGTTGTGTCGGTGGAAATCCAGTGAATCCACACCATTTTTTGAAGACTCGTCTTTCCCCTTCTCTGAATTGCATCGGCACCTTTGTCAAAAATCAATTACCCTGATCTGTGCTCCGTTCCACTGATCCACGTGTCTGTCCTCACGCTGATACTAAACTGTATCGATCACCTATATTGTGAAATCAGATAAATTCTCCAACTTTGTCATTCTTTTATAAAAGTCTTTTCACGCATTTGAGGTCTGTGCATTTCTATACACATTTTAATATCAGCTTATAAATTTTTACCAGAATGTATTGAATGTATACATAAGTCTGAGAACAACTACCATCTTAGTATTGAGTCTTCCAATCTATGAACATGGTATATCTCTTGACTTGTTTAGATCTTCTTTTTTCAAAAAAACCAACTTGGTATTTGTATACATTGAGAAGTGATCACCACTATAAGCTAGTTAACATCCGTCACCTCACGTAATTATAAAATATTTTTCTTGTGACAAGCACTCTTGAGATTTACTTTCTTAGGAACGTTCACATGTGCAATACGGTGTTATTAACTAGAGTCGCCATGCTGCCATTACATCCCCATGGCTTATTTTATAATTGGAAGTTTGTACTTTTTGACCCCCTTCACCCACTTGGCCCACCCACTTTGCCACCCCAGCCCCCACCAATCTTTTCTGGCAACCACCGATCTTTTCTTTATATATACGAGCTTAGTTTTTTTGGTTTTATTTTTTTAGATTCCATGAGTAAGTGAGACCATACAGTATTTGTCTTTCTCTGTCTGACTTGTCTGACTTGGCATACTTTCAAAGTCCTTCCATGTCATCTGTCACAAACAGCAAGATTTCATTCTTTTTTTATGGCCGAATGACATTCCATTGCACGTGTGTACACTCAGGTGAGTGTGTGCACGTGTGTGTGCACACACGCGTGTATCCATTCATCCACCGATGGATACTTAGGTTGTTTCTTTGTCTTGGCTGTGGTAAATGATACTGCGATGAATATGGGAGTGCATATATCTTTTCAAGTTAGTGTTTTTCTTTTTCAGATAAACACCCAGAAGTGGCATTGCGGGATCATACGGTAGTTCTACTTTTAATTTTTTGAGGAACCTCCAGTTTACACCGATTTACATTCCCACCATCGGCACACATGGGTTTCCTCTTTCTCACATCTTTGCCAATACTTGTTATTTCTTGTCTTTCTGATAATAGCCATTGTGACAGTTGCGAGGAGATATTTCATCGGGGCTTTGATTTTCGTTTTCCTGATATTTTATGATGTTGATCATTTTTCTTTTTTTTTAAATTTTTTTTAACGTTTATTTATTTTTGAGAGACAGAGACCGAGTATGAGCAGGGAAAGGGCAGAGAGAGGGAGATACAGAATCTGAAGCAGGCTTCAGGCTCTGAGCTGTCAGCACAGAGCCCGATGCGGGGCTCGAACTCACAGACCGTGAGATCATGACTTGAGCTGAAGTCGGCCGCTGAACTGACTGAGCCACCCGGGCGCCCCTGTTGATCATTTTTCATGTACCCGTTGGCCATTTGTATGTCTTCTTTGGAAAAGTGTCTATTCAGATCTTCTGCTTATTTTAAAAGTTGAATTGTTTGGTTTTCTGCTCTTGAATTGTATGAGTTCTTTATATACTTTACATATTAACCTCGTAGGAGGTATATGATTTGCAAATATTTTCTCCCATGCAGTAGGTTGCCCTTGCATTTTGTTGATGGTTTTCTTTGCTGTGCAACTTTTTAGTCTGATGGAGCCCCATTTGTTTATTTTGTGTTTGGTGTCAGATTCAAAAGATCGTCTCCAAGACCCATGTTAAGGAGTTTACCACCTGTTTTCTCCTCCAAATTTCATGGTTTCGGGTCTCACATTTAGGTCTTTAATCCATTTTGAGTTTATTTTCATGTCTGATGTAAGTTAGTGGTCCTGTTTCACTCTTTTCCGTGTGTCTGTCCAGTCTTCTCTTCTGTTGAAGAGACTGTCTTTTTCCCCATTGTATATTCTTGCCTGTGTCATAAATTAAATCAGGTATAGATGCATGAGTGAATTTCTGGGCTATTCTGTTAGGTCTTCTTAAATTTCTCTCAACAAAGTTGTAATGTTCAGTATGTTAGATTATTAATAAGTATTCTTTTTTGAGGGAGGGTTGCTGTTCTAAGTAGATTTTGTTTAACTTATGAAATCTGCCTCCTTTATGTGATAATACTATGAATCACATTTCAAATATTTAGCCAACTGTGCATTCCTAGGTTAAACTCTCCTTATTCCTGATGCACTATCATTTTTGTATTATGAGATAGGACTTACTAATATTTTCAAAGGATTTTTGTGTCTGTTTTCCCAAGGAATGTTGGTCTACAGTTTTATTTTTAAAAATGTCTTTGTCAAGTTTTTGCATTAGGGTTGTGCTGGTCTTATAAAATGATTTGGGCGATGTTTCCTTCCTCCTTCCTTTCTGGAAAGAAAAAAAGTATGTAAGATTGGTGAATTCTTCCTTGAGTGTTTAATAAAATTAACCAACAAAACCATCTAGCTCTGGATTTTCCTTTTTTGAAGAGTGTTTTTTTTTATAATAAATTAACTTTATTTTTTTTAAGTATAATTTATTGTCAAATTGGCTTACATACAACACCCAGTACTCATCCCAACAAGTGTCCTCCCCAATGGTCATCACCCATTTTCCCCTCTCCCCCAACCCCCATCAACCGTCAGTTTGTTCTCTGTATTTAAGAGTCTCCTATGGTTTGCCTCCCTACTTCTTTGTTTGTAACTATTTTATCCCCCTGCCCTTCCCTGCCCCCCCGCATCTTCTGTTAAGTTTCTCAAGATAAACATATGAGTGACATAAACAAAACTAAAGGGCAACGGATTCTACAAGACAACCGATGGCATGAATAAGATATTTGTAAATGACATGTCGGATAAAGTTAACTTTCTTTAACAGATACAGGACTATTCAGATTTTCTGTTTCCTCTTGTATCAATTTGTTTAGTTTGTTTCTTCCACAAATTTGCTTATTTCGTCCAAGTTGCTGAATTTGTTGGTGTGAAGAAGTTCGTGATGTTCTTTGGGATGCTGTAGGGTCTGTAGTAACAACATTCTTTCAATTTCTGGGTTTGGAACTGATGTTTGTGTTCTCCGCCTCTCTCTATTCTTCTCTGTTGTTTACTTCAACAGTCTAGGAGTTCATGAATTTTGTTGATCTTCTCAAAGTTTCAGTTTTTGGCTTTTTTCTTTCTCTTTTGGCTGTCTATTTTATTGGTTCTTACTCTTCTTGTTATTTCTTTCCTTCTTCATTTGGATTTACTTTGCTCCTCTTGTTCTAGCTACCCAAGTTGGATCTTTGGGTAATTGATTTTAGATTGCTCTTGTTTTCTAACATAAGTACTTAAAGTTCTAAGTTTCCCTGTAAACACTGCTTTTGCTACGCCCCACGGATTTTGCTACGATATATTTCCACTATCATTAAATTCAAATTATTTTCTAATTTCTCTTGTGATTTCATTTTTAGTTCATGAGTCATTTGTAGATTCATGAATCATTAATAGATATTTGGGATTTTTCCTAGATGTCTCATCATTAATTTCTAAGGAGATTCAGTTGTCATCAGAGAACAACCTTGGCATGATTTCTGTCGTTTAAAATTTGGTGAGACTTGATTTGTGGCCCAGCATACGATTTATCTTGACGAAAGTGCACTCGACAAGAATTTGCACTCTGTAGTTACTGGAGGTAGTGTTCTATAAATATCATCAGATCAAAGTGACTAATAGTGTTGTTTGTACCGTCCATGTATTTGCTGATTTTTTTGTGTGTATTTGTTCTATTGATTGCTGCGGGAGGGGTGTTAAAATTTCCCTTTTATGATTGTGAAATTGTTTATTTCTTCCCTGTCAATTTTGCTTCGTGCCTTTCAAGGCTTTGTTAGGAGGCACCTAAAAATCTATAATTGTTACGTCTTCCTAGTTAATCATCCCTTCCACTATAATAAATGTCTCCTTTATCTCTGATAATACTTTCTGTCTTGAAGTCTACTATTAATATACATCTTAATTAATATTAACATACCCACCCAGCTGCCCGATGCTTGCTATTTTTATGGTGTACCCTTTTCAATTTATTTATTTCAACCTACCTGTGTCTTTGTATTTAAAACAAATCTCTTATTGGCAGCATGGAATTGGGTCTTGCTGGTCTTATCCATTCTGTCAATCTCTTGCTTTTAACGGCATTTTTAGAATATTAACAATTAATATCAGTCCTTTCTATTTTTTGTTTCTTTGTTCTTCCTGCTCTGCGTGCTTTTGGGTTATTGAAAATTTGTTAATATTCCATTTTAATTTACCTATCGGATTTCTGGCTTTATTTCTTTTTCTGCATGTGGTTACTCTAAGAATTGTAGTATCCATACCTAATCTTTTTCCAGCTGATTAGAATTACAATAGTGTTACTTCACAGCCCACTTCACTTCGAGTTTCAGAGAAGGGCAGAGTGGGGGCCACCTCCCAACTGGCCTGTGCCTCTCCCTGGTTTCAGCTCCTGGCCAGCCCAGGGAGACATAAAGCTCTGAGAGCATCGGAAAGATGAAGGGACTGGTGTACAGCCCTCCAAGAGCTCAGGGGGGTCTCTTAGCCCATCTGCCCTCATGTCAGCCCTGGGTCCTCTCGAGGCCACCACTGTGGGTGTGTAGGTTGTACACTGTCGAGGGTCACCATTCTCATTGTAGTTTTGGAGGCCCCACTCTCCTGGAGCCCCCTGTGCCTTGTCCTCTGTGCATAGACCTTTTGTGTGTTTGCCCTGTCATTCCCACAGCACGGGGCGGAGCCAGAATACCAGGGCCCAAGGGTGAAGGCACAGGCACTGAATAGATGCCTGGGTGCTGGCTGGGCTTCGTAGGGCTCTGCCTGCCCAGGGCGTCCGGGGCTGTCTGGGATGGTGGAGTGATCAGCTGGTCTGCAGAGGCCCACAACCCTGTGAGGGGCCCATCCCGGCTGTGGGATCCCCGGGGTGCTGGGCGCGGTCCTGGGAGGTGCTGTGGGTGGTGAGCAGCCCCCGCGCCTGGGTTTGAATCCCCCCGCCGGGGACCCAGAGGAGATTTCCCGCCTCATCGCGCCTCAGTTTCCTCACCTGCAAAGTGGGAATCATGGTAGCACCTGCCTCACGGGGCCAAGTGAGAGGAAGTTGGACGACCCAGGTGAGGTGCTCCCTAGTCAAGTCTGGCCACGGTGGTGCTCGCGGTGACCAGGGCAGGGCAGAGCCACCAGAGGTGTCCAGGGGCCACGTGGGCCTTTGAGAGATGCCGAAGGCCTTGGGTCCACATACCAATTGCCACCCACACAGGCCGACGTCCCTTCCAATGTCGCATTGGGGCTAAGGTCACTTGGAACCACGGAGGGGGCGGGCGAGCTGGGGGTGGGGGCAGGACAGAGTCCCTGACCAGCGGGGCTCGGCTGCTCCCCTCAGAGAGACCCCGGGGCTGCTCCACGGCAGGCCCAGCCTCGTCCTGGGCGTGGGAGAGAGTTGAGGGCTCTGTGGCCCGCTGAGTAACCCGGGGCCACAGGGTAGCGGCTTGGGGCGGAGAGGCAGGGGCTAGGGGACAGCTCTGCACATCCCCAAGCCAGGCCCAGGGTATCAGAGGCAAATTTCAGGGCAGTGCAGAGGGGTGGGATACGTGTGGATATTGGTGCCTCTTTCTGTCCCGTCTCCCGCTGCCCCTTTCTCAGCCTAAAGAGAAGGATCGGCCTTCAGTAAGCTTCCAGTGTGCCCGGTCATAAGCACAGACCCCCCCCCCCATGCAAAGTGTAGCTGTCACCCACCCCCCCATAACCCCCCCCCCCCCATTACTGACGAGCTGCCCAGGATCATGACCAGGGCCGCCCAGCCTGTGAATGGTGGAGCCAGGTCCGAAGCCCAAGCTGGCCTGACCTCCCCCTTCCCACCACTGCCTTCACGGTCTCGGTGCAAAAACCATTGTCACTGGCTACACGCACAGTTGCCGTCGGACCAGTGGTTGCCAGGGGCTGGGAGGGGCTGGGGAACTGGGCGGGGCCTGGGGCGGGGCTTCGGGGCGGGGCGTTTCTTGGGGGGTCATGAAGACGTCAATGTTGACGGGGGTGGATGCATGGCTCCGGATTCGCTACAAACGACCGAACTGCACACTTCAAACGGGTACGTTGCAGGGTACGGGAATCAGGCCGCGGGAACGTGCCCAAAGCTAAAAGCACAGAGACAGTGTGTAAAGTGCCCGTCCCAGCCAGCGTCCTACCCCTCGTGGGTAAATACCTAAATAAACACATAAAAGATCATCGATGGGACAATAAGTGAATCAAGACCACACAGTGCGGTGGCTGGCCCAGCACCCCGCACCATTCGGTGCCCGAACGTTGGTCTCTTTCCTCAGGGCCACGCTCCAGTCACCCGCCCTGGGCCAGGCACCGGGCTGGGTACAGAGAGCCCGGAGCCGGCCAAGTCGCGGGGCGCGGCAGCCTGGGGCGAGCTCGCTTTGTTGGCAAGACACCTCAGGATCCGTCTGCCAAAGTATCACAACCAGAAGCAGACTGCGTGCTGGGGAAAGACCTGAGCGCCCCAGCACGAGGCCTCGGCGATGATTCTCTGTCAGTCAGGACGCAGCTGCGTAACAAAGAGACCCAGACATACGGCGGCTCCGTCGCAAAATTAATTTCTCCCCAGAAGGCCAGGTAAGCAGCCCAGGCCCATCTGGGCTCTTTCTCTCCTGTGGGAAGAGGAGTAGCTTCCTCCTCCTGGGGTCCCAGGTGGGGAAGCAGGACGGGAGGACACACCCTTCGCGTCGTCTGGGTGGGAACTTATTCCCAGCCATGACTTGCTGCAAGGGAGTCTGGGAAATGTAGGCCACGGGCCCAGGTTGGGCCGTCACTGCCGTCACTCGACTGCCGTGGGATGGGCAGGAAGGAAGGCGTAGCGGGCTCCGGGCAGGTAGCCAGTCGCCTCCCTCATTTGTAAAGTGAGGCTCATAGTACCGGGAGATCAGAAGACGGGGGTGCATCCACCCTCAAGACACAGGAACGGCCCGGGGACCCCGTGCTGGGAGTTGGGAGGACAGAGTGAGGACGGCTGCCCAGGACAGCCCCCAGCGGCGGCGGAGTGGAGCCGGGCCACACAGTGAGTCATCACCGTGGGACCCACTGGGAGCCCAGAGACTCTGCCTCCACGGCCCTCGGCTGGGGCGGACGGGGCTGCGGGGGGCCTGGCGGAGCTCCCGCGGGCACTGCCCCCGCGGGAGGTCGACTCAGCGTGCCCGGTGGCCATAACTCTTCCCTCCGCTCTGGCCCCAACCCACGGGCTGGCCGGCCGCTCGATACAATCTGTTTTGAAAGTAAAACAAACTCTTTTGAAACTGCTGCTGAGGGCACAGACCGAGCGCCTCGCCCCCGCCCTGGGAGGGGGGGTAGGGGCTGGTGGTCATCTGAGATTCGGGGAAACCTGGCGGCAGAGGCCGCGCGCGTGCGCTGACACCCTGCTCCGACCCTCTGAGTCAGCAGAGGCCTGCGGTTTAGGTAGAGGGCGCTAGGGAGCCTGTGAGGGATCCGGAGGGAGAGCACGGGTCAGGGGAGCGTCCGGCCACGGTGGACGGACAACAGTGTCAGTGCCCCCTTTGTGGTTTCTCTCGCCTTCAGCCAGCTGTAGAGCCAGCGGGCTGGGGCAAGAAGGCTGCGGTGGACGTGGAATGAGGGGCGTGTGGCGGGGTGTGTGGCGAGCTCCTCCTGCCACAGGGCCTTTGCACACACCATTGCCTCCGGCGAGCACATGCGCTCCTATCCCCACTTCACTCAAGTGACTGCTGTGCCGGCCTCCGATCCAGGTCACGGGGCACTCCCCAGGGCAGGTGTCTCTGATGGCCGGGGCTAGGGTCACCAAGCCCGGAGCCGGGCCCCTGCTGGGCACTCACGACTATCTGTGGGATGAGCAGAGAGAAGAAAGAGCACCACGGACCTCCAGGCCCAGCCCCTGAGCCTCGGCAGCCGCAGCAAAGTCAGCTCGGTGCCTTCCGGGGCAGCTCCGGGTAGCGCCTTGGATGGCGGGAGAGGGGAGGGTGGCTTGGGAGGAGGGTCGTCTCTGAGGCTGGAGGGCCCCGGGGAGGCGGGTGGGTTCACGGCCGTGGATTCGACGGCAGGCTGCCCGCGAGCTGCCCCTGACGAGCTGAGGAACGGTGGCCCAGCGACTCAATTTCCCCTCCATGCCAGGGCCCCCCTCTGCGGGATCGGGATCACGACACCCCCATAGGGCTGTTGTCGGGGCTTAAGCAAGACGTTCCTTAAAGGTTTTAGGACCCCACGTGGCACACGCAAGTGGATGCATCGGCTTTATTTCTTCCTTATTTGTTTCCAAACGAAGTTTAAAAAAAAACCACACAATCGATGCATCAGTGCCCAAGTCACAAGCTTCAAAGAACCGAAACAAATGTACAAAGAGAATTTAGGACCCCAGAAACCTTGCCCAGTTTAAAGAACTATTTGAGGCGGTCAGGGTCAGGTTCAGCTGAGTGACGGACAGCCTCCCAAACAGCCGTGGCCGGTTTCTCTTTCACGTAGAAGTCTAGAAACGGGCTGAGAGGTGGTCCTGTCTCGCGAGGGCTTCAGAGACAGAGGCCCCTTACTGTCTCCTGAGCCTTCACCCTGGAGGCGGGAACCTCCTGAGACCTCGGGGTCCAGAATGGCAGCCGGAGCTCAGCCATCACTTCTCTATTCCAGGATGGAGGAAGGGGCGAAGGAGGTCCATGCCGCTTTAAGGACGATTTCGGGAAGGTGCGACATGTCATTTCTTTCTTTTTTATCTCCCACGGGTCACAGGGCCGCCTTCAGCTGCAAGAGACGCCAGGCTAAACGTTCTTTATTGAGGGGAGCCGCGTGCTCGGCCGAAAACTGTGGGTCCTGCTACCGAAGACAAAGGGAGGGTGCCCGTCGGGGGAAAGCCGGCAGTCCCGCCATTCTGTACTCGCCATCCCGGTGAACACGCTTGCTTCGCATTTTGCAGCGTTAGCGCACGCTTGCGCGTGCATGCGCGCACACACACATGCACACTCACACACACAGTCTTACCTGCACAGGAGAACCGGACGCTTGCTCTTGGGTTGCTTACTCTTTTTTTAAATTTTTTTTTAATGTTTATTTATTTTTGAAGGAGAGAGAGAGACAGAGCGTGAGTAGGGGAGGGCAGAGAGAGAGAGAGAGAGAGCGAAACACAGAATCCGAAGCCGGATCCAGGCTCTGAGCTGTCAGCACAGAGCCCGACGAGGGCTCGAACTCGGGAACTGTGAGATCACGACCTGAGCTGAAGTTGGATGCTTCACCGACAGAGCCCCCCCAGGCGCCCCCACAAGATCATCGTTAAAGGTGGCTTCAGTTCCGTCACACGGATGCTCGAAGCTTTCCCGGGAGACACTCGGGCTGCCGTCAGTTTTCAGGTATGTAACCCGCACCGCAGGAACATCCCCAAACATCATCTTTGTACCTGGTTGGAGCGTTTCCTTAGCGTAAGTTCCCGGAAGTAGAAGTGCTGAGTCGAAGGGGACGCAGTTTTGACATTTGGACATGAGGTGAGAAGTGGCCATTCGGGAAGGCTGCCCCGGTTAGCACCCCACCCCCCCATCGCCCTAGCTCCGGCCGCTGGCTCTCCATCACTGGTCCGGGACCAGGGCTCTGTGTGCCCCCGGCCTGCAGGCGACCCTTGCACGAGGCTGCTCGTGAGATCCCGCCCTCTCCAGACAGTGGGAGCCTTCGCAGGTGCCCCGGGCTGCTGAGGTTCAAGGTGAGCAAGGGTAACAGCCCACGCACCTGGGTCTGGGGGGGCAGGCAGACGGATGGACAGAACTCGGCCACCAAGGCTCGAGGCGTCACGTCCGGGGAAGCTCAGGTGTGAGCACCAGCCTATCTGGTGTGCGGGGCCGGGGGAGGGACAGCCCCGTAGCCCCCAACCTCAGCTGACAGAGGGGCTTCCAGATATAGCGAACAAAAATACAGGATCTCCAGTTAAATCCGAATTCGGATAAGCAACAGCTAATATTTAGCGAGCCCCACATCTTGCCTGGGATGAAGAATTGCAGAACGTGGGTGCTGCTCATTTCTTCAGGAAGGTTCCTAGAGGTGGCGAGACGCACTCTCCTTTTCCTCACCGTGGCGACTCGGCCACCCACCCGTGCCCTGTGTTTTATTCGACAGCCTTCGCTGGCAGCATCCTGGCGCCCTGGGAGCCGTAAGCCCGGGGGAAAAGTCGTGGGTTCTGCAGTCAGATGGCAGAGTTCGAGTCCCGACCCCTTGTACCTTTGCTCACAGTGGGCTTTGAGACAAGTTACTAACCTCTCTGTTCCTCAGTTTTCCTGTCTAGAAACATGGGGGTGATGACGGCACCGACCTCACGAGGGTTTCGGGGACATTAAGCGAACATTCATTGCTTGCGGCGGCATGGAACTGTAGGCTGGCACCAAGTCCCGCTCCACGCGGGGTTCAGGACGTCTGGTGAATAGCAAACCTCCTTGTAAGGGTGGAGCCGGGGGCACACATCCCCTTGGGATAGACACGGAGCCGGGGACCCAGGTTCTGACACCACGAAAGGACCAGAGATGAGGCTCCCATCCCACATGGGACGGAAGTTGGAATTGAGAACCCCACGTAGAGTGGGGCTTTCCAAAGTGCGTCACGCTCGGGAGGAAGGTTGGGGAGCTCAATCTGCCCACTGCCTCAGGGGAACGGAAGGGAAGCTGATGGGGGAGGGAAGTTACCTCCCCTGGGAATGCAGACGCTTTGATTTGGCTTCACATGGTGATTAGATTTAAGCAGACACATCTCCCTCATGACCCGAAAACCCTCGAGCCAAGAAATGGCCACAGAGAGCGAGCCCGAACCAGGGATCCCTGGGTCGTTTAGAAGAATCGAGTCCAAAATCTCACCAGAAATCCTTCGAGGCCGCCTAGGATTTCTATGAAGTCCCGCCGAAGATGAGCTCGCAATCAAAAATCACAAGCACAAAGGAACCCGTCCGCTAGGATGGAATCCATGTGCAGAAGTGTAAAACTCTGAAGGAATTGGGGCGCCTGGGGGGCTCGGCCGGTTAAGTCTGACTTCAGCTCAGGTCGCGATCTCATGGTTTGTGAGTTCAAGCCCTGCACGGGGCTGTCTGCTGTCAGCACAGACCCCGCTTCAGATCCCCTGTCTCTCTCTCCTCTCTCTTTCTCTCTCTCTGCCCCTCCCCTGCTCATTCTCTCTCTCTCTCTCTCTCTCTCTAAATAAGTAAACTTAAAAAAAAAAAAACCCTAAAGGAATTGATAGTATCAGGTGGAGACTATATAAAATGATATATTTTCAGTGTTCCAGGACCTACAAGAAGGAATCAAAAACATAAGAAAATAACAAGTCACCATGAAAATAAAACAGCGAAATTTCAAAATGAACCCAATAGGATTTCTAGAAATAAATAATTACACAAAAGCTCCATGTTTGAGAATTCTGTGTTCTGGCCACAGTGGAAAGAAAAAAAAAAAGGTTGGATTTACTTATGTATTGTAGACAATTAAAAAATGGGACAAAATGTATGGGAAAATGGTTTCTACAACATTGACCCTGGGCAGTGCAGGCCTGTGATGCTCAGGGAAACACACAAGAGGATCCCTCCCGTCGCCCGGGGGTCCCTGCCCAGGGAGCAAGACGGGGAGGGGCAAAGCTTGGTGGTTTCAAAGAGCTGAGCAGGCAAGTCTGCATGTGGGAGGCAGAGACCTGTGGGAGTCACGGCAATCTGATAGAAGATTAAAGCAGACTACAGAGAAAGGAGCCCAATGAAGCTGAGAGTAGCAAGAGAAGCCAAAAACAGTAGAAATAATACTTCCCAAGGTTGAGTGAAAACAGAGGTCCAATGGGCATTCTGGAGCAGATACACATCATTTAAGACAGCGAGGATGAAGAAACATGTGTTTGGACACACATAAAAATACAATTTACCACTCATGGACCGAGACTGTCATCAGAGATACTAGTCTGAAGAAACCGGAGGATATCCAATGAGCTGGAGGTAAATCTAAGCACCGATGTAGCAAATTCTCGCAAAATATGTCCCTCGAGAGGCATGGAAATAGTACTATATATAAAACAAGAACATCAGAAGAAGATGGTGAGCTGAGCATTCTGAGGACCTTGGTTCTACAGCGATCAGTGGAGATGTTTAATAAAATAGGGAAGCAGGAGACCGCAGAGAGGGGCGACAGAGCCAACAGCCGCTCCTTTGGCTGGCTGGACTTCCCTTGTGCTTTAATCTTTAAGGAAAATGAATGGGCAGGTTTAAAAAAAAATCTTACTCTTTTACATTTTCATGTTCTTGTGGGTTTTGTAATGTTTTAGAATTGATTGGTTTGGTATATTCACACAGGAAAACTAATCATATTTGTTATTGCGGGTGCAGGCTCAAAAAATATCATTTTTCCATAAAGGGAAGGAAGCAAAGGAAGTTTGGAGAAACTGGGATTAAAATCTTTAAGTTCTCTACTCAAATTGGCCCATGGTCTCTCTGCGAAGCTGAGAGTACTCACCCCTTTCTACTGGGTGGGGCGGTCCAGGCTTGTAAAGGGTTGGAGGCTGCCCGCCTGGTCCAGGCGGCACCTGCTTCCCAGCCGGTGAAATGCAGCCCTAAGCTGGGATCGTCTTTGCAGAGATGATCCAACAGATGCAACAAACCAGGGGTGTGCCCGTCACCGCAGAATCATCTGGGGAAGTAACACCAGGCCTAGAAACAGGAGCAGGGGAGCCGCGTGCCCCCCACTTCTGACCCCCCATGGACGCACTTCTTCTTATGGGATCCCAAAGCCTTTCCTGAGGATGTGACCTGGGACATGTTCCACCCACCGTAGAGATGTCAGGTCCTAACCAGACAGTCACCACCGAGGCAGTGGCAGTGTGCCCACGTTTGTGTGGCGACAGGCACACGTCTCCTTACAGGTAAGGACTGCCAGGGCCGACAGGGGAATCCAGTCTTGGAATTAATGATGCTCCTTGGGGAACCCGCGGAGCGGCGGGGGAAGGGCTCAGTCCGTTAAGCCTCTGACTTCAGCTCAGGTCATGATCTCACAGTTCCTGGGTTGGAGCCCCACATGGGGCTCTGCGCTGAGAGCTCAGAGCCTGCTTGGGATTCTCTCTCTCTCTCCTTCTCTCTCTGTCCCTCCTCAGCACTCGCACATACACATTCTCTCTCTCAAAATAAATACACTTAAAAAATAAGAACGATGTGCCTCTGGGCAAAGTGACTCATGGCCCTTGTCAGTTTGATAGGATTTTTATAAAAAATAACACAGCTACACAACAAAACAAAAAAGTTGTCCAAGACGCAAAACGGAAGAAAGATTTCCCATCATTGGTGAATGAATGAGATACATGATTTTATTAATTAAAACAACAACAACTCAGCCGCGGAAGTGGTCCTTGCGGGGGATAGGGGTGGGTAGGGGAGGGGGTAGGACACGCGGCCACTCGGTCAGTCAAGGCTCTAATTATTTCTCCCCGGCCACCCGGTAGCGGCGGCAAGCTGAGCCGCCGAGCAGCTCGCGGTGCGGGCGTGGGGCGCGGGTGGTGATTTTTCTCCTTTGGTTTTAAATGTTTCTGCTATTGTGCATGTCTCGGGTTCCCTCTAATGAGATGAATCAGTTAAAAAAATTTTTTAATGTTTATTTTTGAGGAAGAGAGAGACAGAGCATGAGTGGGGGAGGGGCAGAGAGAGAGGGAGACACAGAATCCGAAGCAGGCTCCAGGCTCTGAGCTTCCCGTCGCGGGGCTCGAACCCATGAACCCCAGATCATGACCTGAGCCGAAGTCCGACGCTCAAGCGACCAAGCCCCCAGGTGCCCCAAGATGCCTCAGTTTAATGGGAGGGGAAACAGGGTTCAAAAGGGCCTCAGCTTTCCCACGCCCTCCTGTCCCTCTCGTGGCTGCTCGGGGACCACACCCCTACCTGTGGGTCACCTGCTCAGCCTGGGGGGGGTAGTCCATCCCCAGGTCCCAACACCCCCCACGAGGCTTCTCCTGGGGTTACCCTCCCCCGCCCCGGGCGCGGTTCCGCGCAAACCGCACGTTCTCCACGCGGACGCCGAAGTCGTTCGCACGTTTACCACGGAAGGTGCCGCGGTGACGTTCAAGGTCCCGCCCCCGGGTGAGCGTGCGCGAGGCTGGCCGAGCCGCCCGGCCCGGTCCCGGGATGCGCGGCCTCGGCTGCACTAGGAAAGTTCCAGCTGCTTTCCAGCGGGGCCCCACGCATTCCCTCCGGGCGGCTGTTCATTCCCGTCTCCGGTCCCGCGTCCAGTCGGGGACTGGACATGCGTGCGCTTCCAGCGGGGGAGGGGAGGGCAGGGGTCCGGGGGAGCTTCAGGGGGGTACGCGCGGGCCGGAAGGGCAGGGAAAGGCCGGAGGGGCGGGGGAGAGGGCTCGCCTCGCCTCCCCCCTGCCATCTGCGAAGTGGGGACAACGGTTCCCGACCAGCCCCCTCCTTGGGGACTCGAGAGGCGCTGCGAGCTAAGGGCTTCGACCCAGGCGGTGGCTGAACGAGCAGCTTCTAGGGGCGGCGCTGCTGGATTCTCGCTCAGAAGTGGGAGGTAAGAGAAGAAAGGGGGCAAGGACCATCCCAGGCCTGTCGCCAGTAGGTCCTTCGCTTCCCTGTCTCTTTCGCTGTTTCCTTCCTGGCTTCTCACTCTGGAAGCCCCTGCGGGAAAGGGGCCACTGCCACCTTGTCCTCGCTGTGCCTGTGCGGCCCCTGCCCTGCCGCAGAGGGCGCCCGATCGGATCTGCAGGAGAAATGAATGGGGGACCAGCAGCTGGCACAGTCTTTTGCTTCCTCGGGGAGCGTGGAGGGCTGAGCTGCGTCCCCCAGATTCCTGTGCTGGGGCTCTGCCCCCAGCACCTCAGAACATGGCCGTATCTGGGAACGGGAGTCTTTACAGAGGTGATCGAGGTGACACGAGGTCACCGGGGTGGGCTCTGCTCCCCTGTGACCGGGTCCTTGTAAGAAGAGGGCTCAGGGTTGATGGGGGGGAGGGGAGGGAGAGTGGGTGGCGGGCACCGAGGAGGGCACTTGTTGGGACGAGCGCTGGGTGTTGTAGGGAAGCCAATTCGACAATAAATTATATTAAAAAATAAAAGAAGAAGAAGAGGGTTCAGGACACAGACTCGCACGGAGAGACGATCCCGTGGGGACGCAGGGAAGGACACTGTCCGCACACGAGGAGACAGGCCTCGGGGGCCCCGGCCCTGCCCCTGCCTGGACCTCAGGCCCCGGTCCCCATGACCGGGGGACAGTGAGTGTCTGCCGTGTGATCCCCATGTGTGGGACTCGGCTTTCGGCGGCACCAGCGAACTCACACGGTATGTTCCAGAACAAGGAGCAAGAGGGAGAAACACACTCTGAGGCGCAGCGCAGACCAGGGCACCCGGGGGCTGCAGGACCCCGAAATCTCACGGGGCCCACATCCCTCCCGGGGACCCTGGGCTGGGGCAGTGGACAGCATGCATGTCAGCCCTGGGGGCGATGGCAGGACGATGGCCTGGGGGGGACAGGAACTCCAGCTGTCACTGTTTGCTCGGCTGTGACACAGGCCCTGGCACCTTTCCGGGTGGGACCCACGGCGCGCAGCTCCCTCTGCCCAGGAAAGGGCACCCCAGGCCGTCAGGCTCCTCCCGGGCCCCGCCCCTTGGCACCCGCTGCGGGTGGGGTGGGCGGCGTGGAGGGGGCCCCGTGGATGGGGGCCACGTGTGCACGTGGCCCGGGCTGCTGTTCTTCCACCGGCCGCTTCCCCCGGGTGTGTCCGTTTCCTGCGGGTCTCCTGCGGCTCAGCCCGCGGGCCGACCCCGCTCTCCTCTCGCCGCCCTCTGCCTCTGCTTGGGGGCAGCACCCCGGAGCCCAGGCGGGCGGGCCCCGTGTCCCCCAGGCCACCCGGGATAGCGCTGGCGGAGGCCGAGGCTGTGGGATATGCCGGGTTTGAGCTCCCCCTCCCCAGGAGCCGGACGAGCGAGACGCACGTTCCCAGCGCAACCCGCTGGCCCGGGGCCAGGCCACCCCATGGGGGATGAGGTAACGTCCTGCGGAGGCCACGCGGAAAGGGCAGGGCCCTCCCTGGGCCCTGGGGGCTCCCACGGGCAGCGCCTTTTCCCAGAGACCCTTGGGACAGTGATGGTCGGGAGTGGCCTCCGGGTCGGGGGGTGAGCGAAGTGGCGTCCTGTTGGGACACGCGGCGTGACCCTGGGCAGTCAGGGACCCACCACGAACTCATTTCCTCCCACGGAGCTCACAGGACAGGGACGGGTGTCTCCCGGGCTCCTCAGGCCCTGCCCGGAGAGGCCACCCTTCCCGTGCGCCTGCCGGCGGGGGTCCCCTACAGACCGGGGTTCCGGGAAAGGGAGGGAGGAGTCTCCATCCAGCGACTAGGGAAGCTCTCCCCACCCCCCTGCTGTCGCCTTCAGAGCAGGGCTGGGTGCCGGCAGGTGCGGGAGCTGCCTCAGGTGACCCGCTAAGGGCCATCGGGCTTCCGCACCTGTCCCCGGGGCTCGCAGCCTGGCAGGAGCAGCCTCCTGTGACAGCCATTCTCAGAGATGAGCATCCTCCCCATCCTTCCCCCTCCTCCCCTTCCTCCTCCTCCCCTTCCTCCTCTTCCTCCCCTTCCTCCCCTTCCTCCTCCTCCTCCCCTTCCTCCCCTTCCTCCTCCTCCTCCCCTTCCTCCTCCTCTTCCTCCTCCTCCTCCCCTTCCTCCTCCTCCCCCTCCTCCCCTTCCTCCTCTTCCTCCCCTTCCTCCTCCTCCTCTTCCTTCCTCCTCCCCCTCCTCCCCTTCCTCCTCCTCCTCCCCTTCCTCCTCCTCCTCCCCTTCCTCCTCCTCCTCCCCTTCCTCCTCCTCCTCCCCTTCCTCCTTCTCTTCCTCCCCCTCCTCCTCCCCTTTCTCCTCTTCCTCCTCCCCCTCCTCCCCTTCCTCCTCTTCCTCCCCTTCCTCTTCCTCCTCCCCCTCCTTCTCCTCCCCTTCGTTCTCCTCTTCCTCCTCCTCCTCCCCTTCCTTCTCCTCCTCCCCTTCCTCCTCCTCTTCCTCCTCCTCCTCCTCCTCCCCTCCCTCCTCCTCCCCTCCCTCCTCCTCCCCTCCCTCCTCCTCTCCCCCTCTCCTTCTTCTCCTTTTCCCCTCCTCCTCCCCCTCCCCCTCCTCCCCTCCTCCCCACCTCCTCGTCCTCCTCATCAGCGTCATCATCAAACCCTGAGGCTGGCACACACCCGTCCACCTGTCCCTTCCCTCACCCTGAGACCGCCCCCAGCTGCTCCCCACCTGGCCTCCCACCCACCAGCCAGGCTGGGAAGGAAGGAGCCTCGGAACCCACCGGGAGCCATCGAGCCCGGGGAACAAGAACCTGACACAATGGCCCTGTGGGGCCCTCCACCTCGCTCCAGCCACGTCCTCTGCGGGGCGTCCTGCCCCTCCACCCACCCGGAGGACCCGGGCCGCCAGCAAGGGAGAGGGGGTGATGGTGACGGCCCCGAGCCTCCCGGGTGTGACTGCGAGCTGGGACACTGAGCCTGGGGTGTAGAAGGGACGTGCCCGAGGACAGGGAGAGGCAAACACAGAGATGCGACTCCCCAGCCACGGCCGCTTCTCCTGGAGACCTTTCTCCCCCCACCCCCGCATTCGTTCATTTGCTGGCTCCTCCCTCCCTCCCTCCTCCCTCCCCTCCCTCCTCCCTCCCCCTCCCTCCTAGTCTGCTTTATTCATTCACCCCCTCCTGCATGCATTTACCTGCTCGCCCACTCCTTGTTCGAACAGCCTGGAACCTATACGTCTCTGCCGGCCCCATCTGGGATGGCCTTGAGGATCTTAGGGTACTGTCGTGGGGGTGTCTCCGTGAGCCCGAGGCTGGAGCGCTGGCGCGGTTCCTCCTGGGCGAGTGTGGGAAGGGAGGCAAGAGGGCTTCGTGCGCCCAGTCAAGGCCCCGCCTGGGGGTGCCCGTGATCGCCCTGGAGGAGCGGGGAGAGCGTGACCCTGTCCCCTGGAGCCCCCTGCGACGGGCACCCACACATCTCAGGGGCGACCATCATCGCCCCAGAGTCCTGGGAAGATGGGAGCCGCCTTCAGGCCCAGGCCAGCTGGCGGGCAGCGGCGGCAAGGGGTAGGGACAAGGAGGGTCTTGGGGGCAGCGGGGGGGCCGGGATGCGCACGGACAAGCCGGGGCTCTCTCAGCGAAGGGCATTCTGCGAAGTCAGCTCTCCTTGTGCCGGCCGGGGTCCCTCCCAGGGTGATACTGAGTGCAGAGTGCTGGCTGGGGTCCCTCCCAGGGTGACAGTGCAGGGTGCTGGCCAGGGCCCCTCCCAGGATGGCACCGAGCGCCGGGTGCCGGCCAGGGTCCCTCCCAGGATGGCTCCGAGTGCAGGGTGCTGGCCGGGGTCCCTCCCAGGGTGACACTGAGTGCCGGGTGCCAGCCGGGGTCCCTCCCAGGGTGACACTGAGTGCAGGGTGCCGGCCAGGTCCCTCCCAGGATGACACCGAGTGCAGGGTGCCAGCCGGTGTCCCTCCCAGGCAGAAACACGGGAGGGGGATTAGATCATACATCATATCTGTGCCTCTGTCCTGGCGTGGCTGGCTTGTCCCAGGCTGTATGAGAGAATGTCCCTGCTGTCAGAGATGGACATAATGTCTAGGGGCCGAGGGGCGTCGTGTCTCCTGTTTACTCTCCAACGATCCGAGGGAAGACGCGTGTGTGCCCGTGCCTGCGCGTAGACACACACGGAGATCACATATGTAGACAGGCGTACACGTGTGCGGAGAAAGTAACAGCGTGCGTGTGGCCCTTGTGAGCCCCTGGGGACCTGGGAACCGGGGACTGGTGTCGGGGAGGGTGCAGGACTTCCCCGAACCACGCTTACATCCTCTCTGCAAATGCAAAAGGGCGTCAAAATAAGAAGCTGCAAAAAAAGGAAGCAAGGCCGGGTGTCCAGGTGCGCACTCTGGCCGCGCGACCCGGGCTCCCCTCTCCCCGCCCCCCTACCTGTTTCCTGCGCCCGTCACCTGCCGTGGGGTGCGATGGGACCAGGGACTGCAAGACCTGTGTGCCTGGAGCTGCTCGAGTCACCGTCACTGTCTTATTGGCTCCGCCCCCGAAACGGCCCCCCCAGCGGGACTCCTCTAGATGGGGACCCTGGGGCCGCAGAGGCTCCCGCCATCCCCTGTGCGGGACGGATCCGACTCGCTGCACCCACGGGGCCTCCAGCCTGCACACTGCGAACAGCAGGTAGGAGGGTCCCTGAGAGCTGTAAGCCAGCGGGGGGCCCTGCGTAAGCTCCGGGCCGGGACCCGGTGTCCACCCTGCCCCCACGGGGCACCAAGCCCCGCACCGGAGCCCTCGGCAGCCCTGGCACGGCCAGGACCAGACAGGCGGGCGGGGCTCGCTCAGGACCCGGTTCCCGGACCCGCTCGCCGCAGCGGCCGGCAGCAAGGAGCCTGCCCTGCCATCCCCGCGGGGCCCACAGCCGCCTGCGGGGCGCTGGGCTGGGGCTGAGCTCAGGCGTGAGGACGACGAAGCCCCTCGAGGAGCACGCGGCTTGATCAGGAGTGGACGTCCAGCTGGCAAGGGACACAGCTTCCCGGGGCTCCGCGTCCCGTCCTCGCCCCCCTCCAAGCTCAGCTCCAGCGCGCCGCCCGTCACCCCGAGTCAAGGCTCCGGTGAAGGGACCCTTTCATGGGGGCGGCGTGAGCAAGGTGACATCCACAGCCCTACTCATCATTCTCTCCTCCTCTGTCCCCTTTCCTTCCTCGCCTCCCTTTGAAGTCAGACAAACGCAGGGAAGGGCTTCCAGGCCCCTTGTTCTCATCAGCGACCTTAAACAAAAATCCCTGCCCACCGCACTGCCGCGGGGACGAGCGGGACTCTGCCCAGAAAGCACGCGCTTCACCTCCCGCGCACACCGG
Organism: Paguma larvata; assembly: GCA_030068075.1. Lineage (NCBI taxonomy): Eukaryota > Metazoa > Chordata > Mammalia > Carnivora > Viverridae > Paguma > Paguma larvata. Next base: position 28,916 of record JAINVK010001288.1, on the reverse strand, counting down.
GTCCCCGGGACATTCCAGTAAATGTGACAAGAGGGATGCTGGGGATGCCGGAGGAGATGATGGAGGCGACGCTGGAGGCGACGCTGGAGGTGATGCTAGAAGTAGTGGAGGAGGAGGGGGAGGGGGAGGGGGAGGAGGAAGGGGGAGGGGGAGGGGAGGAGGAAGGGGGAGAAGGGGGAGGGGGAGGGGAAGGAGGAAGGGGGAGGGGGAGGAGGAGGAGGGGGAGGGGGAGGGGAGGAGGAAGGGGGAGAAGGGGGAGGGGGAGGGGAAGGAGGAAGGGGGAGGGGGAGGAGGGGGGAGGAGGGGGAGGGGGAGGGGGAGGAGGGGGAGGGGGAGGGGGAGGGGGAGGGGGGGGAGGATCTTTGATCTCGGTACATAGTAGGTGCTAATAGTAGATGCTCCTCCAGCTTTTTAGAAAGTTCTCTTTCCTTCTTAAAGCACGTGCTGAGAAGTGATCAAACTCCCAGAGGCCCGCCCCCCCTGGAGGGGCCTCCCCAGGGCTCTGTGACGGCACCGCGGCTGGGAGCCAGGCCAGAGAGCTAGTTTCCCTCTGGCGCTACCATAGAGCCTCCTCGGGTCTCCGTGTCCCCATCTCTAAAGTGCGATGAATAATCAGGCCTAACACCCCGGTTCCTGGGAGCCGCCGAGACGCTACGGCAGGAAAAGCCTCCGGGCGGGTGCGGCATACAAGGCCGAGTACATCTCGGCTGTCACTCTTCTCCCAGGACCCAGATCGAGCGGCCGATTGGAACGCTGCCCCCGTGCACCTACCTTCCAGGGAGGCTCGTGCAGGGGCGCCCGGGTCCTTTGCCTCCCGTGACAGTCACCTGCAGCCGGCGAGGCACCCCTGTCTGCTCAGTGGGGACCCGGACCCCACGGTCAGGGACCCGTGAGGCGGGGGCAGGAGCCCCTCCTGCCTCCTGGCCGCCCTCTCCCTGCTGGCGCGGCAGGCCCAGAAGGCTCCGCCGGGCGGGCTCCCTGCGGCCTGCTCTGCCCCGTTAAGCACACACGCTGTCTGTCTGCACCCGCTTCCCGGCGGCCGGAGGGTGTCTGTCTGGTCAGCCGCCCGCACACAGGCTGCAGCCTTGTTCTCTGAGGCGGCCCCGGCCGGGGTCCTTCTCCGTCCAGGCCCCGTCTGGCTGAACTCGGAGAGCCGGAGACATTCGCACTGCTCGGGGCTGTTTGTTGGTCTTTCCAGAGCCCACGAAGGGGCCCTGTGTGGCTCTGCCTGAAACTGAGGCTTTTGTGGGGGGGCCCCCCTCGGTCAGACCACACTCGAGCCTGCAGACAAGGCCACGGGCGGGCCAGCTCAGGGGCGACCGGGAGGGAGGTCGGGAAGGTTGGACAGCCACAGGGACACATTCCTGGGGCGTCTTCTCGGTCTCATGACCTTCGTGGTCCTCGAAGCCTCCTTCTCGGAGCCAGGACAACCAGATACTGTGTCCAGCGAGGCTGCGGCACCCAGGGGCGGCACGGAAGTCTTGGAATGCCCAGCTTAGCCCCGTGGCCGGTCAGGCTGGCGGTGGCACTCGGGCCAGGATGCCCAGAGCTTCTGGCCACTGGCGTGCCCTGACCCGACGGCATTAAGCTTCAGACCCAAAGGGGAGCCACCCAGCGAGGGGCGGCCGCTGCCAGGGCCACAGACACTGGGCTGCCGTGTTGGAATCTGGGGCTTGGGTACAGCCACAGGACGTAGGGGCCCTGCCACCAGACACAAGCCCGTGGCCTTCTAGGGGCAGCGGGGGACTTGGATGCCTGGCTTGGGACCGCTTCCAATTGTCCCCGTCCAAAATCACCACCAGACTAGCTAGCTATGGGGAGTGGACAGCAGTCCCGCGGGCCCCATGGGTGGGCTCGGGAAGGCGGGAGGAGGGCCGAGCGCGGGGCGCTGTATTCACGCCAAGCCCGGAAGGCTCGTCCCCAAAGATCCCTGAGGCGGGTGTGGGGCGGGAAGGGGACTCAGTGTGTGTGGGGGGGAGTGCGTGAAGAAAAGTGGACAGAGGGGAGGGCAGACCACAGGGGTCGTGGTGCGGCGGCATCCAGACGGTGCAGCCCGGGTGGCGGAAGCCACCCCTGCCCGGGACCAACAGGACACGGGCTCGCGGCTGCCGTGGGGGTCTCAGGCCGCTGTCTGCACGACAGAGGCAGATCGCCAGAGGAGGGGAGGCTGGCAGCGCAGACACGCCTGTGGTCGGTCTCAGGGCCTCTGGGTTCTGTTCCAGAAAGCAGCCTCGGCCCCAGCCGGCCAGCTCCCCGGGGCCCTCGGCAAAGCTGGAGCGGGTGGTGTATCAGTCAGCAGACGGCAGGCGGTGACAAGTGTCACCACCGCTCAGCCTCGGATTCCTGGCTTACGCGTGTCCCTCACGAATCTCCGAGGGGCAGAGCAGCCACTTTCCCAAACCCGCAGGGCCAAGCGGGAGGTCGCCTGGACCCCACGGACACATGGAGGCGCCGTCCGGCATTTGGCCCTTCCCGCTCTGGGCCTCCGCTCAGCATCGCCACCCGGGGCTTCCCAAGAGAGTGCTCTGCCGGCCTGCGGTCCTGCATAACCTCGAGTCAGACCGAGGGACCAGCTCGGGCGGCCAGGAAGTACGGGTCTGGGTCACGTCCCCCGGGATGCACGCAGCGGGTCACAGAGCACCCCACGCTGCGGACCCGAAGGAGCGGGAGACTGGCCCGTTGAAAACACGGCCTGGGGCTGCCGGGGAGCCGCCTCACCCACCGTCCACCCTCTACCGGCCTCCATCCGGTGACTGGGGGACTCAAGAGTGGAAAGAAGAAAAGGAAAAAGGCGGCCCCTCTCCACCCGGCTGGGACATCTTAGGGTCACTCAGCTTCGGCAGGTCCTGCGGGGCCCCGGGGGGGGGGGCCGTGGGGAGCCTCTCGGAGCTTCTGGGCGCCTGAGCAGGTGGGGCAGAGTGGGGCGGGGCAGAGTGGGCAGGGTGAAGCGAAGTGGGGCGGGGCGGAGTGGAGTGTTGGGGGGTGGGGCCGGGCAGGCCACAGAGGTACAGGCTGGGGCGGGGTGGGATGGGGCAGGGTGTGGTGGAGGGAAGTGGGGGTGGACGGGGGTGGGGAGTGGGATTGGGGGGAGACAGGGGGAGCTGGGTGGGGTGGGGCAGAGTGAGCTGGGGCGGGTGGTGGGTAGTGGGGTTGGGCAAGCTGGGGTGGAGAGGGTGGGTCTGGGCAGGGCAGGGCCCGATGGGCTGGGGCGGAGGGGGGGGCACTCCACGGGGAGCTCTGGGCGCCACCCTCAGATGACAAGCTGTCGTGTATGGAGTATGCTGTGGGTGCCGTGGGGGTTCCAGCTTGCAGACAGGACACGGGCCCAGGACAGGCAGTGACGCTCCCGAGACCCCCAACGCCCGGCAGGAGCAGGGTGGCCCGGGCTCCAGCTGCCCCCTCTCTGTGCCCTCTTACCTTCAGGCCTGCGGAGGGCTGCCCTGAGTGTCCCCAAGCCAAGCTCACGGAGAGAGGAGGGGGCCTTCGGGAGCTGTCACCCCAGCCCGCCTGGCTTTATGCTCCCCCCGTGTTGGCAAAGGCACACGGGTGCCCTGACGTCCGAGCTAAAACGGGCCTCCGTTTTCACCAGGAAAGGTTTGAGTGTTGCTTTCTTTCCTGTCTTTATGCACCGGCTTCCTGACATGGAGCCCGAGGGGGCTGCGTCCTGAGCTGGGCCACGGCCTTGGAGAGAAAGGAAAAGTCCCGCGGCCCACCCGGGAGGAGGAGCGCCGGGGCGGGCGGGCGGCGGCGGCGTGTGCGGCCCGGGGCCCTCGCTCCGACGTCATCAGGAGCCTCCTGACGGGACAGCGGGGCGTGAAGCCCCACGCCGCCCCCTCCGCCGTGCTCCCGGGGCGGCTGGGCTGTGCTCCCCGGGGAGGGGAGGGCGGGGACGCGGGCAGGCCCCTCCCCTCCCCGGCTCCGTTCCCACGCTGGAACTGGGAGCGCAGGGCGGGGAGGGCGGGCGGTGCCGCCTGGCGCACGTGGCAGCCCTCGAGTCGCCCTTGTCCCGTCCTGCCCGGGGCTGCCCCCGCCCAGGGCTGCCCAGGCCCTGGCCGGGCACCCCCATGAGCAGGAATCACCCCACCGGGAAGGTCGTCCGTTTGCAGCAGCCATGTGGGACGGGGGGGGGGGGACGGAACGAGGGGGCACCAGGCTCCCTTCGGGCGTCCAGAGGCCACAGTGGGGTCCGGTCCTGTAGCCGCGGACCAACCTGCCGCTCTCCAGAGCTACGGAGGGGCAGAAGGAAAGAACGAAGAAAACGAACATGGCTCCAAGCTTGGGAAGGGAGTCTCACTTCCCCATTCATTCATTCATTCGTTCGTTCATTCATTCGTTCATTCGTTCATTCATTCACTATTCAGTGAAGGCGCAATGATCACGCCCCATGTGGCGGTGCCCGTGCAGAGGCCAGGCCTCAGGCAGAGGTGCTGGGGATCCCTGGCTCCAAGCCCCCGCCCCCACCCTCCACGCCCACCCACCTGGGTGAGCTTTCAGGGCTCTGCCCACCCGGACCCATGTGCCTCCTGCTAGCCTGGGCTTCAAGGTGTCAGGATAGCCCCCCCGCTCCCCCGCCCCCGCCAGTGTCCCCACCCCACGTGCCCCACTCCCCGCCCCCGGCTCTGCCCTCTTGTTCCCACTCTTCGAGTAATGCTGACGTGCTCCCTGTCACCGTCCCACAGCCTTGGCCTGGTGCAGACTGCCGTCCCCTCCACAGGACAGGACAGGACCCCCCCTCTCCTGATTCCTTCCAGCCTCACGTCCCTCCTCGGAGCCTCCACCAGCCCCTGGCATCGCCAGCTCCCCGCCCCGGACCGGACCTTCCGTACCACGGACCCCTCCTTCCTCTGTGTGGTCACGAGGACTCACTCGTGGTCCCCAGCACACATGGAAATCAATTGCTGATAGATCATTACTGATAGATTACCATCTCAATGTGAAGGTTTAAGAAGAAACCTAAGGGGCGCCTCGGTGGCTCCGTCAGTTAAGCATCCGACTTCGGCTCAGGTCGTGATCTCAGGGTTTGTGAGTTCGAGCCCCATGTCGGGCTCTGTGCTGACAGCTCGGAGCCTGGAGCCTGCTTCGGATTCCGTGTCTCCCTCTGTCTCTACCCCTTGCCCGTTCACACTCTGTCTCTCTCTCTCTCTCTCTCAAAAATAAACATAAAAAAAATTTAAAAAGAGAAGAAACCATATTCACGACATCGAAGTACGCAATGACTTCTTAAATAGGGTACAAGAGGTGCCAGCCATAAAAGGAAATCTTTGTAAACTGAACTACACACAGATTATTAAGAAATTCTCCTCATCCAATGACACCACTAAGGAAGTGAAAATGTTACCCACAATGGCAAACATGCGTCTGACAAAAATACTTTCTGGAACATACAGAGAACGCCTCCGAATCTGTAACAAGTGTGGAAAGAAGGGCAACAGTTTCAGCGGATACTCTACAACGCTGGCGTCCAAACCGGCCAACGAGCCCACGAAAAGGTGTCCAGGCTTGTTAGGCGTCAGGGAAATTTAAAAAAAAATTTTTTTAATGTTTATTTATTTTTGAGAGAAAGGCAGAGCGTGAGTGGGGGAGGGGCAGAGAGAGAGGGAGACACAGACTCCGAAGCAGGCTCCAGGCTCCGAGCTGACAGCACAGAGCCCGATGCGGGGCTTGAACTCACGAACTGTGAGATCATGACCTGAGCCGAAGTCGGACTCTTAATTGACTGAGCCCCCCGGGCGCCCCAGTCGTCAGGGAAATTCAAAGCAAAACCACAGTGAGACGCTGTGTATGTTTGTCAAAACGGCGAAGGTGGAAATGAGCGGAAAGGCCGGCAACACCACGTGCAGGAGACGATCGGAGCATCTAGAATGCTCCACCGAGCCGGCGTGGCCATGGGGGAACGCTGTCTCATGGAGTCTGATGAAACGGACACGCACCCGAGCGTGGCTGTGGCTGCAGCGTCCCAGTAACCCTCCCCCCCGGAAACGAGCCAAGCGTCCCCCCGGAAAGGAAGGAATACCTAAAGCGGGCACACTGGCGCCATGGGCACTCCGCAGGCTCGCTGGGGATGGACGCCCCTCGGGCCCGTGCACAGCACAGAGAGGAAGAGGTCGGGCGCGAGAGGACAGGTGCTGTCTCCCAAGAACGGGCAAACCAGCCACGGGACAGAAGGGTCCAGAAGGCAGAGGCCGCGGGGGCGGACGAGGGACTCGAAGGGCTGAGGGGGTGGCGGGGCTTCTCAGGACGTCTTGTTTCTTCATCTGGGGACTAGTCGGGCAACATGTGATTGGTTGGCGAACATTCGGTGAACGGCGCGTACCCAGGACTGGCCGCTTGTCACCGAACTTGAGTTAGTCCAGTGGTGAAACAGCAGACACCGCCCTGGGGCTCGGTCTCAGTTCGCACGCAGCCCGGCTCCGATCTCCGAATCACACACGGTGCATGACGCTCTCCGCTCTCCACTGTCAACGCCACGCCACCATGGGATGCTCATGGAATGCTCTTGTGGATTTCGGTGGCTTCCGCAGGGGTGCCGGTGGACAGAGCCGTCTACCTTCACGAGTGACTCCCAAGCGAGGCGACGAAGATGGAACGCCGGAACTTTCCTCATTTGTTAAGAATGGGGGGTCCTTCTTCGCTGAAGGGGTCATTAAGAACACTTCCTCAATCTTCCGTGCCTTGCCTGGTGGGGTAGCTACAGACCGACACGCTTCCAAGTCTGATCTGAATGAACACTTTCTCCAGCTCTGTCTTCGGTCTGGGCAGCCCGCAAAGCCATCGGTCAATGTTTGCCAACGTCCGTGGTGTAAATACCCTCCCGAGGACTGCGAGCTACCAAAACGAAGTCTCGGAACACAGGAGTCGGGGAAAGGCGTGCCGTAGCCTTGGCATTCGGTGCCTTCCCAGCGTCCAGACACAGTAGACCACACAGCCTCCTAGCAGAGACAATAGTCACATAATTCGGAGGTGATGAGCTTTGAGGATTCACATTTATTTTATGTCTAATTTGCGTGATTGTCAGTGCGCGTTGTTTAAATACTCAAGAACGGCTGTGGTTAACAGCCAGCTCCGAAAACTCCTGGACGCTTGGTAAGCAGCTATGGGGAGCTTGTCCGGGCCCCCCGCACCGGGCGGGGCGCATCCTTCCCTCACCCCGCTCCTCCGCACCCAACCTTCTTCCGCCGCCTCCATCCCATCCGCTGGGGCAGGCGGTGGCGGACACCGTACGTGTCCCCCTGCCTGAGAGCTCCCGGAGCCCCGGGTGTGGCAGGCCACTTTCCTGATGATGAGACAGGGCACGGGGCAGGTGCTTGCCGGGGCCACGTGGAGCCGTGGCAGGAGCCAGGGCGGGGAGGGGTCTGGCTTCTTGTCTCCTGGCTCCGAGATCCTGGCCTGTGAGCCTTGCTCTCCAGCACCGACTTCTTCCATGAGAAAATGGGACAGCAAAGGCAACACCGCCCCCCACCCAGGTCTGAACTGTCCTTCGGCCCTCGGCCCCAAGGACCCTCCTCTCCTCTCTGTCTCTCTTCACTGCAGGTCACAGGGGGCGGGGCTTGGGTGAGTGGATCACCGATGGAGAGGGGAAGCCGCCCAGAAAGCGGAGGGTGAGATGCACGGACCCTCAGCACATCTCAGAGCAGCAAAGGATGCTGAGAATATCCCTTGCCATCCATCCCTTCTGAGTCTTGGGGTCGTGGAAAGGGGGTCTCGCTGGACCCATGCAGCCACAATGCTTCCCACAGCCCATAGGAGCTAGACAGCGACGTGCTTGTGGCCAGAGGGAGCAGGACGAGGAGCAGGGGGCCAAGGGCAGAGCCTGGGATGCGGGATGATACGAAGGTGAAGGGGCAGGGAGGTCAGACGATGAGGGGACGGTGTGGGGGGGCAGAGGGATGAGCGATGGCAGGGCTGAGGGGAGGACAAGGGCAGGACGGGGAGTATGAAATTCGCAGCGGGTGAGACGGTGACCCAGACCCGAGACTGGGGGTGGCCCGCATCTAGGGCACACCAAGATGGCTTCTGGCCTGCCAAGGGCCCCGCGGCTCTCTGGGCATCTCATTATAAACCCCACCCCGCAGGGAGAGGCGGGGGCGTCAGGCTCCCAGGCTCTCAGGGCACAGAGAAGCCAGAAAGGGAGCGTGAGGGTAGAGCCTCGTCGGGGAAGAGAGTATCTACGACCGCCACACAGCTCTGCCCCCCCCTTCAAGGACCCAGCTCCTGCCTGGAGGGCCGCCCGGGCGCCGCTGGACCCCAGGGCCTCACGCCTTCCCTCCCGTGCCCTCCACCCCCTTCTACACTGGGGGCCAAACCTGCCTCAAAGGAGCGCAGGAGAGAGAGGTGGAGTGTGTGCTGGAGACAAACAGGGGGCCTGTCGAACAGCACCCCTGAACTGTCGGGCCGGGCCGGTGAGATGAGCTGACAAAACTAGGGCTTTGGTGGGGGGGGCGGGAATCACCGGTGAAGGGGGCGGGGCTTTGGGTGGGTGGGATCACGGGTGGAGGGGGCGGGGCTTGGGTAGGTGGGATCACTGGTGGAGGGGGCGGGGCTTGTGTGGGTGGGATCCCTGGTGGAGGGGGCGGGGCTTGTGTGGGTGGGATCACTGGTGGAGGGGGTGGGGCTTGGGTAGGTGGGATCACTGGTGGAGGGGGCGGGGCTTGGGTGGGTGGGATCACCGGTGGAGGGGGCGGGGCTTGGATGGGTTGGGGGAAGATCACCTATGGAGCGCGGAGGCCGCCCAGAAAGCGGAGGGTGAGATGCACGGACCCTCAGCACATCTCAGAGCAGCAAAGGATGCTGGGAATATCCCTTGCCGTCCATCACTGAAGGAAGCCCGCAGATGGCACGCGGCTGAATCTCGTCTCCTAGCCCATCCGGGCCGAGCCGGCACCCTGGGTCTCCAGCTCGGGGTCCCCAGAGGGGCCGGATCGGGGCCATGGTGGAGCTCTGAGAGGCCGCCGGGAGATGCCTGGGGGCCCCGTCGCCTAGCGACCGGCTTCGCGCAGCCCCGGCGGGCCCCTTGCTCTGGGCGCTGCCCACTCCTGACTCTGGCTACGAGCACTTTCACTGCCGTTCTGCATGAATAAGCGCCAGGCCTCCTGCCAATTGTCCCCCTCTTAAAAGGCAGCCCCAGCGAAAGGCCTTTTCAAGAGGGATCGAGCAGTGCCACCCAGGCTGGGCGGGCATTGTCGGGGGGCCGGGGTCCCGGCTCGGCGGCCGGGGTCAGGGGGCCACACAAAGCATCTCGAGGGAGGCTTCCTGCGCTGGGCCGCGGCAGCCCTGTTTATTAATCAGCAAAACCCAGGCCACCAGCCTCAGAAGGGAGACCGAGTGAAAAGGATGTCTTTTGAGGAGAGGCCTTTGAAGGCCCAGACCTGGCTCCCTATTAAATTGATTTTAAGGGGCCGCAAAATCCCACAGGCAGCCAGGCATACCCAGAAGCCTCTGGGGTTGGAGTAGAGGCTTGCACCGAGGGCCGGGGGGTGGGGAGGGGCTGGGCAGGTGCCCCAGGCTGGGGTGGGTGGGAGGACATGAGTCTTGGGGGCACGGAGAGCCGTCTGCCTTGGGCCCTGGCAAACGGACCGTGCTAGGCCGGCAGGTGGGCAAAATCAGGCAGGGTAGACGGGCTGGAGCTGCAGGTCTGGGCAGGGACGGACGGCCCAGGGGGAGGACCCGGGTGGGGGGCCCACCACGTCCCACTGGGCTCCAAGGCTGGCCTACCGAGAACAGCAGCCCCCTCTTGGACTCCCCCAGAGTGGACAGGTGCCTCTGCAGACCCCTCAGTCCAGGGGCAGGGGCCAAGGTTTGTGTCCCGGGGAGGCGGTGGGGGGAGAGGGGCTCCCAGCCCCCCACCCCGGAGGCAGCCCGCCCCCAAGGCTCTGTCTGCGGTCTCTGCCGAATCATTCACAGGTCAGGAGGCCAGGGACTTGCGATCTGGGACCGGGGGTGGCGTCTAGAGTTCGTTCTGCCCTTCCGTCTCTACTTCCGTAGTTGCTTCCCATTCTCCATGATAATTTAAAACATTTTTTTAATGTTTACTTATTTTTCAGAGAGAGGGAGGGAGACACAGAATCTGAAGCAGGCTTCCGGCTCTGAGCTGTCAGCACAGAGCCCCACGCGGGGCTCAAACCCACGAACCATGAGATCATGACCTGAGCTGACGTCGGACGCTCAACCGACCGAGCCGCCTAGGTGCCCCCTCCATGATTATTTTTTGAAGGCCTTTGAATCACAGTTTGCTATAAAGTTACACCTTTGTCAAGCCTGCGGTCCAGCAAACGCACTGCTGCTGGGGAACCCGCCCAGGGAAAGAAGTGCCTGCATCCGTACGGGGACTGGTGAGCAGAGACTTTATTCTCCACAGCCCGTCGCGGACGGACGGGGTGCATCGGTGCCACCGAGCGCTACGCGCACCAGCACTGAGGGCTCTCGGCAAAGGAGCCGGGAATGTTCCTCATGGTTCCGTTTCCAGAAAGTTCAAGGACAGACCGAGCTTATCCACGGCGATCAAAGTGTTGACCAGGAAGGAGCACGGGAGAACCTGGGGCCTGGAGGACGCGTTCTCTGCCTTGAGCTGGCTGGTGGTGACGAAGGCACGTGGACGCAAAAGAAGCCATTGATCGTCACGTGAGATCTGGGCATTCCGCGGCATGTAAACTGTCCCTGAATTTTCAAAACAGTCAGCTGGTTCCGGTGGGAAGCTCCGGGGTCGGTGTGGGACCGACCGCCAGACGTAGTTCGGATGACCCCTGTCTGTGGTTCCAGGACAAATTAAGGTCCTGTCCCCCATCATGTGCTGTGTGACCCCGGGCAGGTTACTCCCCCTCTCTGGGCCTCTTCTCCCACATCTGAAAAATGGAGTCACGCTGGGGCCTGGACCTGGGCCCCGGGCTCCGTGAACTGTCTGCCAGCTCAGCCGGCCCTGCGGCAGCACCACCCGGGCCAGAATTTCCATTGGTCGCGGCTCGTCCGGTTTGGCCAGCCTCCTCCGTGTTCCTGGGAGCGTGCGCCTTCCTCAGTGCCTGCTTAGCACTGAGGTCCCCCGAGGCCCTCCACGTCCAAGAGGGATGCAGAGAGGGCTGGGTTCTGCCACACCTGTCACCGCGGAGGCCTGTGGTCCACGCCAGCCTGGTCCCTTTAAGGTTCATCTGTCCCCAGAGCCCGGACATCCCCGGAGGTGACAGGGATGTGGAGTCCGTGCCCTGAGAGCAGCTGGCCCCAGGCTAATGGTGGAAACCAGAACGGAGCCAGGCCTGGCGGCCCGGGTCCCCGGCACTGACGGGCAGTGAGGCAGCCTCCTGGAGGAAGGGGCCCTCTGCCCCCTCATCGCTGAGTGTCTAGTGACACGGGTGCATTCCTGTATGTGGGACGGCCGCTCTCTGTGCCCTTGAGAAACACCAGGGCTCCGAGAGCACTGGGCAACCTTGTCGTGGGCCACAGGCTGATGTCACAGCCGGAGTGTCCAGAAGGGGGAAGGGACGGCGAGGTGCACAGGCGGGAGGCGGAGGAGCATCCCAGGGACGGAAAACACCGTGCAAAGGCCAGGAGCGTGGCCCACTGGAGGTCTCTGGAAGCAGAGAAGGGACTGGAGAGCGGGTGCCTATGCCACAAACAGAGCTGGGGGAGGGTGGGGGGGCTGGGGTCGTCTGGCAGCAGGGCGGCCCGGCCAGGTTCCCCCTAGTCCTGCCCCAGCTGCCCCACCCCCCCACCCCCGGGCCTCTCCCCCTGCCCAGAGCCGGAGCCGCGGGGAAGGAGACTGCCCTTCTCTGGGCCTGGGAAAGCAGGCCGCTTCGGCTCCCGTCCCCCAGAGGGCCCCGAGGGCCGCGAGCCGGGGGGAGGAGGGCTGTGGGAAAGAGCACGGTCCCCGGGGGCCCTGACTCGATCCCGGCGGCTCCTCGCACCAGGGAGAGATGTGGTGCCTCCCTCAGCCGCCCCTGGGAGCCGGGCAGGCAGATCGGGGCAGGGGCCCGGGCCCCCCTGCGGGTCAGGGGACTGAGGGGACAGGGCCGGGTCCACTCGGGTCCTGCGGGCCTCGGTCACGGACAGCCCTGAGGCGTCCCGGGTGGGCACGGCTCGCGGCTCAGGTCCTCGTCCCATGTTTGCTCCAGCCTCGGGTTCTGGCCGGGCTCCCCTCCAGACTGGAGACTCCAAGGGGGCAGGCAGGGACTTCGGGGAGGAAAGACAGGGCGCCCGTCCGGACTCCGTGCACAAACGGTCAGGAGCCGAGGTCGGCGGGCCCCGTCTGAAAGGGGCAGGCGGGCAAAGCCGGCGTGGGGGTGGGAGAGAAGGCTGGGGACCCTCACCCCTCCTCCGCCAAAACCCCTGCGACATCCTGGCCCCTCCTCACTGCAGAGGACAGAGGTCCCGGTGGTCCAGGCCCCCGCCCTCAGTGACAGAACCATCCAGAGCAGGGCTGTCCTCGGTGTGGGTCCCAGAGACCTCTGTGCACCCCCTGAACCCCCTGCCAATATCCCTCCCGGGAGGGCAGCTGGCCCTGCCGGCCCCTCGCCTCCTCGGTGGTCCTGCTCAGGGGCCCCAGGTCCTTCCTCCAGCCGCACCCCCTAAACAGAGCCCCTGCCTGGCCCTAAGGCCCAAAGGCATCCGCTTAGCTGAGTAGGCATCTCTTTTGCTTCCAGAAAGTCCTGACAGGAGGATCCACAAGCCTCATTCTTAGAAGCCAGAGGCGCTCAGGAACATGGACCCTGGAGAGTGTCCTTCCAGAACCTTCTCGAGCCACATCCCCGTGCAGCCCGCAGTGCGTCCTGGGGGGAGGGGGGGTGTCGCCCCGGCTCCCTGGGGCCCTGCCTCGCTTACTGGTCCCCGGGGGGTTCGGTTACAGCGGACGATGCTGAGGGCAGACCCTCCCTTGGCCAAGGGCTCCTCTCGGGTCCCCGCAGCAGCCACCGGGGGCGGGGCGAGGGCAGGGCTCACACACACAGGTGGGTGCTGTCCACGCGGATGGGGAAGGATGAGGAGGACCCTCACGTGGCCGGAGCGCTGACGGCTTACAGCTTCGGGGGGGCGGGTGGGGGAGGCACAAGCAGGGGACGGGGGGCGGGGGCTGAGTGCCGGGGCCGGAGGTGAAGCAAATGGCAGAGAAAGTCTGTGCAAAGGTCCCGTGGTAGAGCAGAATGTGGTTCCTTCCAGAGGCTCCCCTCCCCGAATGGTCGGTGTCTTGGGGAGAGACGGGGGCACCCGTTCAGGGTGACGAAGACCCCGAGGATGCTGTGTTTCTCGGTCAAGAGCGGCGGAGCCCTCTCAGGAGATTGAGCACAGGTGACCGCAGGGTCACATGTCACGGCTCCCAGACATCCCTCCGACCACAGGTTGCCCCGGCCACTGGGGGGATGGTGGCTACAGACCCGCACCCTCCCTTGGCCGCTTCAATGGGGCTGCCTCAGGACCCCTCCTCGGAATGCCGGCCGCGTCCAACCGGCTTGACCTGGCGCCCCCGTGACTAGGCCTGACCTTGTCGGTAACGGAAGGCAGGAGCACACAGCAGAGAGGCGGGGGACGGGGAGGCGGAGGGGCCGCAGAGCCGGGGAAGGGTGGCCGTGGGGTGGCGAGGCCAGGGAGGGCCTGCGGGGCCTACCGCGGGGGGCGGTCATCAGGGCCTGAGGAGGGGGCAGGTGGGTGACGACGGGACCGGACCTCCCTCGGGTGCCTAGGGTGCGTGCGGCGGGGGAGGGGTGCTGCCCCCTGGCGTGCCACCGGCGGGACCGGCCCAGGCAGTGCCCAGCGGGGCCTGGGCGCCACGCTCAGAAGCTTCCATACGGGGCGACCGGGCTTCCCCTTCTCCCTCCCACCGCCCACATTCCCGCGCCCGGGGGTCGCCTGGGCACACGCATGAACGCCGGCCACGGGTGCCCGCCTGAGTTTACGAATGCACCCGCGTGTGGGAGCGTGCACGCTCGGCATGTGTGCGACGCGAGCGCGGCGCCTCCTGCCAGCGCGCGTGGGCGCCCATCGGCTGCCCATCACCGGTGTCTGTGTGCGCCCTTGGGGACGTGTGCGTGGGCACGTAGGCCTGTGGCCTGTCTGTGTGTTCGCGCGGGGCGTGGGGGCCTGGAGAGGCCGTGCGCCTGCTTGTGGGCGAGCGCGAGCTTCCGTGTGCTCGATTCTACGCGCTCGTGTGAGGAGTCGGCCTATTTGGGCAAAATTCTCCCTGTCGAGCCCGGGACTCGGCACGCGGAGGAGGGGTGCTAGGACATGGACGCGGGCAGGGGGCGGGGGGTGGTCCAGAGACACAGAACACACAGAAAGCTCTGGCACAAGGAATCGGCCCGCGGGATTACAGAGGCTGCAAGTACCCGGATCTGTGGTCAGCACGCCGGAGCCCCGGCCGAGCCCGTGGTTGAGTCCAGTCTCGGAGTCCGACGCTTGAGGACCAGGAGAGCCCAAGGTGTCATCCCTGTCCGGAGGCCACCAGGCCAGGCTCGAGACCCAGGAAGGGCCAGTGTTTCAATTCGAGGCCAAAGGTGGGAAAAAACACGTCCCAGTTCGAGAGCAGTCAGGGAAGAGGAGTTCGCTCTTATTTGGGGGACGTCAGTCTTTTGTTCTAGGCAGTCCTTCGACTGATTGGATGAGGCCCACCACCCAGAGGAGGGCGGTTTGGTTTACCCGGTTTATGGATTAATCTCATCCAGGACGGCCATCCCAGCCACACCCCGAATCACATTTAGTCACACGTTTGGGCCCGCCATAAGCCGGTCGAGTCGATGCAAAAAATTAACCGTCCCAGGTAGTGACCGGACAGGTAGACAGGGCGACGGGCGAGTGTGTGGGTCAGAGGACCTGCTAGGCAGAGCTGCCCCAGGGCTCCCCAGGGACGATGGCAGGGAAGGACAGGTCCGTCCGAGGGACACAAGGGGCACTGGCCCTATGATGACTCTGATAGAGCCTCGAGCCTGAGAACATTCTAGGTCCCCGGGACATGCCCGCCCTGTCTCAGGGCCCTGCCCCCAGAGCCCCGCCACCGCCCCTTCAGCCCCTCCACCGGCCGCCCCCCTTCACCTCCAGGCCTCTGCACACACCACACGCAGTGCCTCAGCAGGTACCTTCTCTCCGTCCCCCTGGCCCCCCTCCACCTGGCCCTCCAGCGTGTGGCTCACACGCCACGTGCCCGGAAGTCGTGGCCCCTCCTCCTCGGGCTGGAGCGGGCACCCTTTGAGGCCGCGTCCCGGTGCCCAGTGCCTCCTCTGGACACGGTGGAATGCAAAGGGCCCAGCGTCGCGTGTTTCAATAAAGAATGTTCCAGAGCCGTAAGAAATAAAACCAGAGCTTCGAGAAACTTGGCAGGATGCGGGGGGGGGGGGGGGGGGGGTATGGCCAGGGGGCGGGGCCTCTGGGAGACAGGGCAGGGGGGCAGGGAGGGGGAGGTCACGCCGCCTCTAAGGGTCCGGAGGACTGTCCATGGAAGGACCCTCCTTTCTCTTCATGACTCCAAAGTGGAGAAGCCAACCTGTGAGGTGTGGTGCTGGGGGAGGGGAGCCGCAGGGAGACCGGTTTGGGGACAGGACGGAAGAACTTTCTGGCACGTAGGACTTCCCAAGGGGAAGAGGCCATCG
Organism: Paguma larvata; assembly: GCA_030068075.1. Classification (NCBI taxonomy): domain Eukaryota; kingdom Metazoa; phylum Chordata; class Mammalia; order Carnivora; family Viverridae; genus Paguma; species Paguma larvata. Next base: position 13,359 of record JAINVK010001288.1, on the reverse strand, counting down.
TGGGGGGAGGAGCTGGGCTCCCCGTCACCTACCGGCTGCACGCTCCCTGTGGGGACAGTGAACACGCAGGGTGCCCCGCCCCCCCAGGGGCGATGACCCCCCACACCCTGCCCCGCCGGCCGCGTGACCCCTGTCACACCCAGGGCCAGATTTCCCAGCAGGGGTGGCAGAGCCCCGGGGGCCAGGAGACCCTTTGCTGAAAGCCGGGACTGTCACAAGGAGAGACCCCGCTCTTGGGGCGCCTGGTTCCCTCTGTGTCCTGCGCTCAGGCCTGCCACGTCTTAACCTGTGGATGCTGGCAGTCCTTATGGCCACCACCTCCCTCGTCCTTATCGCGGTCAAACAGACGTACCGCAACGTCTGTGACTTGGGCCGTTTATAACGCGCTATCCAATGGCGTTAAAACATTCACCAGCTGGGGCCAGAATTGGCCTACTCCGGGGGACCTTGTGTGAACGGAATCAACACGATTTGTCCCCCTACGACCGGCTTCTTTCACTTAGCAAACTGTCACCTGTCAGGTGGGGGCTTCCCGAGGGTGAGGGTGCCTCCCCCGCGTCCCTAAGAGCCACCATCACCTTTGTCCCCGTCACGGCACCTGAAAGCAGGGCCCGCTTCAAGGGACCCGGTGGAATGCCCTGGAATGGTGCTGCGGTCATTTAGTGCATGGCGAAGGCAGCCTTTCGAATCGCAGGGGATACGGGACGGCTTACTGAAGGGGCTCGGGATCCGTTAAAACCGAGTCCCAGTCCCCGCGCCGATTCCAGACTAAATTGCAGGGGTCTCTGCCCGAAACGGAATCCTGCCCCAACCCGGGTCGATCCACCGGGTCCCCGCGTGGCTGCCTGCCTCGGGCCAGACCCCCCTCCGATGTCTGCCCGAATAGGCCTCCCTTTCCCCCACCCCTAAAACGGTGCCACCTCCCGCCCCGCCCTGCCCTGTCCCTGCCCAGCCTGCCGCCTTCCCGCTGGCCGAGCTAGCGTGATACACCCACTGTCGGTTGATATTCTCTGACTTCTGAGTTCATTTACCGCTGGGTCCCCGGCCCCCGGCACCGTGAGCCAAACGTGACAAACGACTGAATGAGCGCATGGACACAAGACGAATCGTAAAATAGGAAAGCACGTAAAATAGGAGAGCTGGAAGACGGGTCCCCGTCTGGCCCCAGGACCCGCCCGTCTATGGAGACGAGTAAGCCACAGGTGTGTGTACGCCAAAACGCCCTGACTGGCCCCCGTCCCCTCCCCCGCCCTCCCGCCTCGAGTCAAAGACTAGCAGGTGTAGGTGGGAACCCCTGGGTCTCTCCCACGCGGGTACGCGCATCGCTCCCTGGGTCCCCCGCTACAGCTGGCTCTCTGGGCGATGGCCGTGTCTGTGGGGACAGGGTCCCCCCCGCTGAAGCCGGTACGTACCTGAGGCTCAGAGGTTCACCCCGTCTCCACTCACTGGAAAACTCTGAATTCCAGGTAAGGTGCAGCTGGGGCCCTGCTTGCGGGAGGGCAAAAGGTACGGTCCACTGATCTCCAGTTGAGAAAGACCGTTCCGAACATTAAAAAAAAAAAAAAAGTAACAATAAATGAATTCAAGATATTTGCTAGCACACACACTCTTCGATATTAAGAAAAAATAATAAACTGGAGACATGGAGAAAATATTGCAACACATAAAAGGAAAGACACCCATATCCTTAATATATAAAAAGCTGTTACGAATCATTAAGATGAACAACGAACTCGATCGTGGGGTAAAAGACAAAAAGGAATCTCACTGGTGACGTGCAAATGGCCAATAACCTATAAAAAGGCGCCCAGTGTCACTAGAAAGGAAGGAATGGGGATCGAAACAACCCGAAGCTGTTTGCAGCCGTAACAGACACGGTGTTACACGGCAGGTCGGTGGCATGTCCTGCGAGAGCTGCTGGGACAGTAATCGCTGGCAGCTTTCTGGAGGACAGCTTGGCCATGGGCGGCCGGACTGGCAACCCGTCCTCTAGGGACCCGCCCCAAGGAAACCCCCCACATACACACAAAGCCTTAGCCAGAGAACGGGCATTGCAGCATTACCTATAACGGCAAAAACGGGTAATTTGCTCGGCAGTCTGCTTGATGAGGTATGAGTCAGCCCCTAAAGATCGTGTTTCCAGAGGCCGCTGAACCCCGTGGGGAAGCCATCGTGACCCGTTAGGTGGAAAAAGCGGGACACAGAACCGCAGCCACAGTCCGACACCGGTTGTGCACAAGGAACGAGTGTGCGTGTCCGTCACACACCGGCTGGCGCGAACATACCCACGTGTGAGCAGAGCCGCCCGCGCTGCGTTTGGGCTTGGCGTGAATCTTCTCCTTTTGAATACCCTGGATTTTCCGAGTTTTCTACGAGGATCACAAGTTAGCAATAACAGGGGCGCCTGGGTGGCTCAGTCGGTTAAGCGTCCCACTTCGGCTCAGGTCGTGATCTCGAGGTCCGTGAGTTCGAGCCCCGCATCGGGGTCTGTGCTGACAGCTTGGGGCCTGGGGCCTGCTTGGGATTCCGTGTCTCCCTCTCTCTGCCCCTCCCCTGCTCATGCTCTGTCTCTCTCTCTCTCTCTCTCTCAAAAATAAATAAAAACATTTAAAAATTTAAAAAAAAAACACAAGCTAACAGTAACAGGTGTGCTCTAAGGGTCTTTTCAAACACTGTCTAGCCACCCACGGCTCGATTAATGACAGGACATCTAGGGACACGAGCATTACGTTAATCAGATTACATCAGTCAGTGAGACGGACGGACAGATGGGTTGTATCTGTGTGGATTAACGAGTCATTTCCATTTTCTTTCCTATGCATTTGTGGACCTCTGGAATTTTCTAGATTGAAGTGTATTACTTTTTATAATCAAAGAAGTTATTTTATTTTATTTTTATTTTTTTAATGTTTATTTTTGAGAGAGAGAGAGAGAGAGAGAGAGAGAGCAGGGGAGGGACAGAGAGAGAGGGAGACACAGAGTCTGAAGCAGGCTCCAGGTTCCAAACTGTCAGCACAGAGCCCGACGCGGGGCTCGAAACCATGAACTGTGAGATCATGACCTGAGCCGTAGTTGGACGCGTAACCACCGGAGCCACCCAGGCGCCCCTAAAGAAGTTATTTTAAATTAAGCTGAGGCAGTCGCTGGCTTCGTAAATAATCCTGAGTCTGTCCTCCGAGGGCGTTGTTAGTGTCTCGCAAAAAATACAGCAACGCTTCCCATCCGTGTCGACACGCAGGATCGAACCCAGAAATCCCACCTCCACGAACTTCCGCTGTGCAATCGTCTGCATAAACGCGGAGGGCGTGGGTCCGTCCCGGTGGCCCCGCGCGGTGGGGGGATTAAAAGAACCTTCACGTCGTCAACAAGGGCGTCGCTGGCAGAGTCACAAAACGGGCACGCGGTGGGCCCCGTGGGGGCGGTTGACGTGACGAGGCACCGTCCTGCGTTTATTGACCTGCGCGGGGGCCCTGGCGGTGGGCCCGAGGGGCGGGAACCGGGTCCGGAGACTCGCCCAGAACCGTCGCACTCTCAGCAGTCTAGGGCCGGCGGCGCGGGTGTCCAGCACGCACCTCGGGAAAGGCGGTCTGGAAAGTTCTTACGGGATGACTTCCGGGAGCGTGGTGTCCTTCCGGCCTTTTTCTGTTTCTGTTGCCCTCCGGTCACTTCCACGACATCATAAAGCTACTCTGAGGAGTCGCTCGTTACTGAGCGAGGATCCGATCAAAGCTAGAGGCAACAAAATAATTCGGAGCCGCTTCTCAGGGGAGTGGGAGGGAAATGGAGAGAGATGGCGGTGCGGCCACGTCCTCCGGGCTCTCGGTCCCCTCGTGGGGACCCGCGGGTCCTTGCAGTGACGACACGGAGGCCCAGGCAGGGGGTGTGACTTGTCCGAAGTCAGGGCCCGGCTGGGGCCCGGCGCGCCCACAGCCCCAAGCGCCCTCCCGGCCCAGCACCTGCATGGGCTCCCCTGGGGCTCCGAGGCCTCCGAGGGGACGTCTCGAGGTCACGCCTGGACACAGGGATGCTGCGCTCCCTCCCTCCCCAAAGTCTGACTCCAGGCTCCCGTTTCTGCACACATGCGCTCTCCCTGCCTCCTTTCTGTCTCCGCGTCTTTCTTGGTCTCTCTGTGTCTGTTTGTGTCTGCCTGTCTGTCTGTCTCTCTCTCACACACGCACACAGACACACACAGTCACCCACTTATTGGGCAGGGACGTCGGAAGCACAGACCCTTGAGTTTCCCTCCTACGCTCAGCTTCTGGGCTGTTCCCCAGCCGCGTGGATTTGGGCAAATCATTTAAGACATCTTCTCGTTTGAGAAGCCCGTTGGTCGTGACCGTGGCTGCCCTGCCCAGGGGCTCCTGCAAAGGGAGCCGGAAAGCACAGTCTGGGAGTCTGTTCGCACTGGAGCCCAGGGCCCGGGAGCTCCTGGCCCGGGGTAGGCGTATGACACGTATCTGCTGAGCGCCTGGTTGACAAATGAAGGGCCGCCACCAGCCGGTGAGCGCGTGGCCATTCCCAGTCACCGGGACCGTCCCTTCGTTCCCGTGCACTCCTGGGCAGGCCGAGTCTGACGCCCCTGGGTGCCGGGCCCCTGGGAGGCCCGAGGAGCTGCTGAGGAAGAGGAAATCAGAGGCCCCCAGGACCAGCTGGCCTTGCGGATTCCAGAATATTCTGCGGCGGCCGGCAGGCCACGGGGCCAGGAAGCGGAAGGTGCAGAAATAGAAACGTGCGGCCGAGCAGTGGCTCCTTCGGCCCCGGAGGAAGGGAAGCAGGGGGCTAGAGGCCGCGGGAGGAAGCCGGGGGTGCAACGGGGAGGCCGCGGGAGGAAGCCGAGGAGCGGGGAGCCCCCTGCCCTCGAGGAGGCCGGCACAGCCCTTGCCCTCTCCAGCAACTGTGAGCACACCCAGGACGCCCCCACGTTCCCGACAGAAATCCAGAGTGAGGAGCTCCGGTTCACTCTGAGTTCAACCCCAGGGCCACTGCCAAGGGCACCAGCCCTCCCGGGGGCGTGGGGGGCGGGGCCGAGTCCCCTTCCCAGCCTCCCCATCCCCCGCTCCCAGCGGGCAGGCACAGGGGGAAACAGGCTCAGAGGAGGTAGAGGGGGCTAGAGGGGTAGACCCCAGGTCCGCCAGCTCCCAGGCCTCGGCGCCAAAGCACCCCCACCCCCAACAAAAGGACCCGTCAGAACAGAGGTCCCCCTGAGGCCCCGGCTGGGATGAGCGGGGGCCCCTGATGGACCCCTGACCACACCCCATTTCCTCCCATTCCCCTGCCTGGCTGGGGGGTCCCCAGAGCCTCCGGGAGGTCTGAAACACTCCAGCCGCGCTGTCAGCTGGGTCCCAGGCTGGGAGGCCAAAGCTGAGCCAATGGCCTGGGGCCTCCAGTCAGTCCCATGGCCTGTAGCTTCCAGGTAGTTTGGCTTCCCCTGGGCCTTGTTGGGATGCCCTCAACTTTGAACTCACTCAAAGTGGCTTCCTCACACACACACACACGCCCCCATCCCCGCCAGTGCCTCCTGAACTTCCTGTAAACAGGAAGACCGAGGGTCCATGCACGCCACCCCCCACCCAAGAGCCTGACCATGAAGTCCCACCGAGGAGGGTCCGGAGCCGTGGGCCGAGGACGGCTTTCTTCTTGCCCTGGCCTCTGTGTTCCTTTCCACGCCTCCTGCCAGTGCCCAGGCCGGCTCCTGAGGCCCCTGCGGCGCTCCCAAGAGTGAAGAGATATACCCCCAGCGTGTGACCCCCAGAGATCCCTTCCCCGCTGTGGGCTCCAGTTGGTTTCAGGTCCTGGTGCCCCAGAAAAGCCACGGCTGGGGCCCCGTCGGCCCCTTTAGGGTATCTAAGTAGCAAGGAAGCTGAATTCAAGGCTTACTAGCGTCAAATCCTCTGGTCGGCTGTGTGGCCTCGGACAAGTGAGGCAACCTCTCTGAACCTCGGTTTCCTACTCTGTTAGAAGTGTGATGTCCCAGAGGCAGGCTTGAGGCTCTGGCACTTGGCGGACAGCGAAGGGGTGAAGGAACGAAGGGACAGGGTGGCGTCCCTCTTCCAGACTCAGGTCGTCCCCCCTCTGCGGCCCCCACCCCGTGGCCTCTGACACGCCCCCAGGGCCCCTCGGTGCAGTCGAAATGGAGCTTTTGCTTCTGTGCTTCCTCGTGGGTCACTCCACCTGCAATGTCACAGACTCTGTCCCCAACCGGCCTGCGACCCTGCCACCCGGGACAGTCCGGGATACGTGGCTCACTGACCACATCACTGACCGACCTCGTGGAGGAGCCGGTATGTGAGTCGCGTTCCGTCCTTACCCCCGGCAAAGCCACAGGGACGCACCCGCCGGCCGGGCCACCAGGCACTGTGCGTGTGCGCATTGAGGTGGAGAAGCAAGGCCTGGGCCCCGCTGGGCTCTGTCCTCAGGGCCGGGCGTCCTCTGGGAGGCCGCTGTCTCCCGTGCCGGGCACACAGGGGCCTGTGCCAGGCTGGCCTGCCAGGGGACCCACTGAGGCCTTGCTTTCCTGACTTTCTTACATCGAGAACGTGGGACCCCAGAACCCTGGGCCTACCCCCTGCTGCAGCCAGCTGGCAGGCAGACACCCCCACCCCCAGGGACCCGGCCCCTCCCGGGTTACCATGCTCGGCTGGCTGGCTGATCTCGGGAAGTCAGAAACCGGCTGCCCCCCGCCCCTGCCGCCGTGCGAGAGCTCCCCAATCAGGGCCTGAGGTTCCCGCCCGCACCCCCTGGGGAGGGCTGGCGGAGGGGCGTGTGAGGCAGGGCCCGCGGTGGGCCCCCCCACTTCCCCCTGAAACCCGGCTCAGGCCCGGCCGTCCTGCAGAGCCCACCCTCCTGGCAGGGTGCACGGGACCCCAGCCCCACTCCCTGGCCCCGGCTGCCGGGAAGAGGAAGGGGTGGGTAAGAAAACAGGTGCCAGCCAGGGACACACCCAGAGACCCTTCCAGGGACCTCCACCTCTACCCCCATGACACCCCCAGAAGCTCTCTAGAGGTGACAGTGCAGGGACTCTCCCCAGAGCGCAGTGACGCCCACGCAGTGGCAGCGGCAGGCGGGGCAGACAGAGCCCCCCGGGGCCTGGTCACCCTCCCTAAAGGATCCATGGGGTTCCTCCACCATGAGACGGGGTGCCCCATTCCCCGCGAGCTCCAGGACACGGGGGCCTTCCGCCCGGCGTCTGACGGACCCCAAGAGCAGACGAATTTAAACGCGTACGCCTCATCTCAAGGCCTCTCTTCCAAGCCCGTCGGCAAAGCCACGACTTTGCAGATCAGAGGCCGAGCCGCTGTCATGCGATGCCTTTTTTTGCTCAGAATGCTAAAAAAAAAATTAAGAAAATAAAATAAAAAATAAGATGTGTCTTTTAAATAGCACACGCTTTTCCGCTAATCAGGAAAAATCGAGCGAATGTTTTGCTGAAGTGACATGATTTTTCCCCTCCATTTATTGTGCAAAGGAATTCAAGAAAGGCCTCAGCATCCCGAAGCAGGAAGCGTGCAGGGAAAGTTCAAAATTAGCATTTCCCCAGACTCTCTTGCAGATTCAAGGGCCGAAAACCGGCAGCTACGTTTTCTTCCTCGAGATCTCGGGTTTTTATTAGAACGAGTTCCATGTTTATGGCCATGTTTATTTCCTGTAAAGCCGACAAGTCAAAAGAACAGAGTTTGACTTGACCTTGGCAGGGCCCCGGAGGGTCCGGTGGCGGGTAGCCCCTCTTACCTATCCCCATACAGCCCCTTCCCTGGGTCCGGCGTTCCCCGGGTGTGCGCTGCCTCGCTCAGGGTACGGGCTTGAGAGAAAAACAGACGAGCAAAGCCCCTTGCAGGTGGCCGATAGGACCCGTGCCCACTGAGTCCTGGTCTGTACCCCGACGCTGGCGTCCAAGGCAAGTCCGGCTCTCCTGGGACCTGTCTGTTGCGGGGAGCCAGGGGCAAGGAAAGGCTGGGGCGCAGTGAGCCCCGCGGCGCGTGGGGCACTCACGTGGCCTCGCTCGGGCCGCACAGCAGCCCCGAGACACAAGTATCGCTCGCTACCTGTCCCCGCTAATCAGGCAAGGAGGCCGGGACCTGGAGAGGTCAGTCCGATCGCCCAAGGGCACAGGGTCGCCACCCACGCAGCGGCCCCTCCCAGCCCTCCCCGCCTCACAACGGGGCGGGGGGGGGGGGGCCGGGCTGAAGTGTGGAGGGGCGGTGGTGAGCATCTCTCGGAGGGCGTCCTGCCCTCAGTGTCCAGGGTGGAATCCCCTCCCTGGCTCGCCGAGAAGGATTGCCTCCTCTGGATTTGTTGATTCGACTCTTCAAAGCCAGCCATTTTGGACTTGTCATGCCCTCCCTGACCTCCCCCCACACAGTAGGGCTTCAGCTGACAAGCCTTGAAGGATCAACCCTCACAGCTCTGCACACAGTAGGGCTCTGCTGATCCAGCATGAAGGCCTGACTCCCTCACTGGCCCCCCACACAGTAGGGCTTCAGCGAACACACCCTAAAGGATTGAGCCTCACAGCCCTGCACAGAGTAGGGCTCTGATTGATTCAGCAGGAAGGACTGACCCTCACTCACCACCCTGCACACAGTAGGGCTTCAACTGATAAGCCCTGAAGGATCGATCCTCACAGCCCTGCACACAGTAGGGCTCTGGCCAATCCAGCGTGTGTGAAAGCACAGAGCGAGGCTAGACCTTCCCGTGAGAGCGCTCCCTTTCATTAAGCCCCAGCCAGGCTTCCTCAGCGAGGTCACCCCGGCAGCGCGTCGGTGGGCGCCGGGTCCCAGGCGCTGCGGGGTAAGTTGGCACACCTGTTCCTGGTCCTCGCAGAGCCGCTTGTCTGCTGCGGGGGGGGCATGAGGACTCAGAGGGGACCTGAGGCTCCTGGTGAAGAGCAAAGAGCAGGACCGCGGCCCCAGCACGCAGGTCCGTCTGCACGCGGCCTCGGCCAAAGGACACGGTCTCATCTTTGCCCGATGAGAAAGCCCACGGTTTCTGTGGCGGAACCAGGTCGCGTTCAAGCAGACCGTTCGAGGTTCTTTCTGCGGTCGGGGATTTGAACTCGTGTCCCTCCTCGTCCGAGGGCTTCGCTCTGTCCCTGAACTCTCACCAAATGTGTTTTCCAGCAGCTTCCTTCTCTTGGTCCCCCCAAACTGGCGGCAGTTTCCAGAAGCTAAATTCGCCTTCAGGGGACAAAGATATGCTTCGATGCCTGTTTGTGTATTTCCGTGGGGTATATGCATGTGCGTCTGGACGTCCCTGTGTATACGTGCTGGTAATTTGCTTGTATACACATGAGATGCCTGCCCGGATATTCAGGAAACTGCTAACATTGGGTGCCCGTCGGGAGGAAGTGGTGGGGGGCTGGGGACTGGGCTGGGAGACTGGTTTTTTAAATCATAGATTCTTTTATACTTTTTGCATTTTGACCTATGCAAATCAGCGATTGCAGTTAAAATTGTTTTTAATTATTCTTCCTTGAGAACACTCACGGGTGTGCAGAAGGGAAGTCTGGAGCCCCCCTCTGTCTGAAGTCCTGCGCAGGCTGGGACCGCGGCTGGCATGACGTCCCCCCATGAGGGCAGATCTCACCAGAGAGTGCCAGGAAGTGACTCGGTCACTCACCCCCCACCCCCCGCCTATCCCCGTGACTCCCCAGGGGAGGAGTCAGCTCTGCCAAGCTGTGATTCTGGGCTCGGGTGAGGCCGGACCTGCCGCAGGGCCAAAGCCAACCTCAGCTGAGCCAGATCGGGAATCTCAAAAATGTCCTGTGGTCGGGCCTGAGCTCCGTTAGTGACTCAGCAGAAAGGCCTGGCCCCCGCCCCGTGCAGGCCAGCCCCGCCCAGGGGCGCCGCCTCGGGCTCTCAGCACCCGGAGCCAAGGCCTGCGGGAATCTGGGCCCGGTGGGCAGGCAGGCACGGCCCGGCCCCGCGTCCCTGCCAGGCGGTGAAGACTGACCGGGCTAGCCGTGGAGGGGGAGGGGGCTCCTGGTGCAATCGTGCCCCACCCCGCTGGCAGACGGCTGACCTCGGGCGGGTCTCTTCCCCTCTGGCCTCAGTTTCCCCATCCCTTAGAGCAGGTATCAACAAAATGGTCTCTATTCTCTTCCAAAAGTAAGGCTCCGTGATTCCGTGGAAGGCACCAGAACCACAAACTCGCAGGTAACCGGAACTCTGAATTTCGAAACCTTGTCGTTTCATTGCTTGTCAACAGTGAAAGCAGCGTAGGCACTTGGCCCGAGGCCACACCCACCGTGCGGGGCCCCACCCACACCCCCAGCCCGAGGCCACCCCCACCGTGCGGGCCCCACCCACACCCCAGGCCCGAGGCCACACCCACTGTGCAGGCCCCACCCAAGCCCCAGCCCGAGGCCACACCCACTGTGCAAGCCCCACCCAAGCCCCAGGCCCGAGGCCACACTCACTGTGCGGGCCCCACAAGCCAGGCCCGACTCACTGTGCGGGCCCCAACACCCTGCAACCCGAGGCCACACCCACTGTGCGGCCCCGCCCACGCCCCTCACGCTCCACACAGTGGGTAGTAAGGCTCACTCTGTCCCTCACCCTTGTGTGGGTAAATGGGCCGGCGCTGACCCCGGAGATCCCCGACGCTGTGTGGTGCCCTCGGGCTGTTCCCATACCTGGAATTGGCGTCACGTCTATACTCGGACCTGTCCTGGTACAGACCTGCTGATTTTCCTAAGCTGATGTTTTTATTTTTTTTTAATTTTTTAATGTTTATTTATTTTTGAGAGACAGAAACAGAGTGTGGGCAGGGGAGGGGCAGAGAGAGAGAGGGAGACACAGAATCCGAAGCAGGCTCCAGGCTCCGAGCTGTCGGAACCCGACTTGGGGCTCAAACTCACAAACCTGGAGATGGTGACCTGAGCCGAAATCAGATGCCTAACCGACCGAGCCACCAGGCGCCCCTAAGTTGATACGTTTTTAGAGGTTATTTTCGAGCAATGCTGTGCACGGCCAGTCAGTGTCACTTGCCGAAACCAGACGACACGTTACTGTTCACGCTGCACAATTCATCTGTGTTCGCCTGAGATCAGCCCACACACGCCCACGTCTGGGGACCAAAGAGCGAAGACGTCGGGAACAGGGGAGTCAGGCGCGGGGCAGGCGAGGGGCAGGCAAGCACTCAGTGGGCACACCCGCACGTGGATGGTGACGGGCGCTGGAGTGTCGAGGGCGACTGCTCTGCTGCCGATCGGTAACCGCTCCTCTCCCTCACGTGTCAACGTCCTGGGGCAGCTGCGACTAACAGCCACGCACTGGGCAGCTGATCACACCAGAAATATAGTCTCTCCCCGTCGGGAAGTCTGGAAACCGGAAAACCAAGGTGTGTGCAGAGCTGCGCGCCTTCAGAGGCCCGGCCTCATGTCTCCTTTCCTTGTAAGCACGTGTCTTTTGGGGGCGCCTGGGTGGCTCAGGCGGGGAAGCGGCCGACTCTTGATTTGGGCTCAGGTCATGATCTCATAGTTCATGAGTTCGAGCCCCTCATGCACCTCTGTGCTGACAGCACGGAGCCTGCTTGGGATTCCCTCTCTCTCTCTCTCTCTCTCAAAATAAATAAATAAACATAAAAAAAGACTTGGCTTTGGACAACCTAGGATGAACCCCTCATCTCAAGATCCTTAACTTACATCTCAAAGACGCTTTGTCCCAGTAAGATCGTGCTCGCAGGCTCCGAAGGTTAAGAGAGGGACACATCTTTTGGGGGGGCCGGTATTCAACCCCAGGCGGGGGAAGGGCGGGGAGGGGACAGATTTACAAAAGGGCAAAGCACCAGTACCAGCCGTGAGCTCGGGCTGCTCTAACCAGAGACCACAGGAGGGACAGTTTATAAACAACAGAGACGAACGTCTCACAGCCCTGGAGGCCGGGGGGGGGGGGGGGGTCAGAGGTCGCGGTGCCGGCAGCGCCAGGTGTGGTGAGAGCCCTCTGCAGGGCGGTGGTGTGTCCTTGCATCCTGCGTGGCAGAAAGAGAGCAAGCTAGCTCTCTGGGGTCCCTTTTACAAGGACACCAATCCCTTCACTAAGGACGGAAGCACCTCCTAATATCGTGACACGGGGTGTTAGGTTTCAACGTGTGAATTTCCGGGGCCGTGCAAACACTCGGTCCGTGGCGAGCGCGACCAGAGCTGTGCCATGTACGACACGGGGCTTCTCCTGCCCCGGGGTCCAATCTGGGTAGAGGAAGACCGTCCCTGCCTCCCCAGACCCCCGCAGACGCTGCAAGACCGTCTCGTACTCCTGGGATGGAAGGGGTCATCCCAGAGCACCTGTCCTGGGGTGGGGAGGGGGGTCGCCTTCCCCTGCCAGTCCTCCCTCCTGACCCCAGGGGCCTGTCTCAGGGGCCCTGACCTTAAAAGGACCATTTAAAGCCGAAGGAGAAGCCCCAGAGACCTCCAGGTAGTGAAGCCCGGGTGTCAGAAAAGCAAACGGAAAGGCACCTGTGCCTTCGACTGTGCAAAACCAGGCATCCCGGTTTCTTTTCTCAGTAGGCAATTTTCGAAATTCCAGCGAAAATAAGCAAAGGCAGTAAGGAGGTGTTATTGTATCCCTTTGAAAATGAGCAAAAATGTGTTTTAACGGGAAAATCCGAAGCCGGCGCAGCTGAGGCGAAGCCCGCAGCCTCGTCTCCTGCGTTAAGCAGGCGCACGGCGTGGAGCCCGCTACGGGCAGGCGGGTGTCGGCGGCGTCAGAACCTGAGGTTGGCAGCGGGTACGAGGTAGGAGGGGCCGGACGGAAAGCAGTCCAGAGTTATGGCCCCGGGGCCCATCATTCTACGCTGACACGCTGACCCGGAGGGAACAGAGCCACCCTGCCCCCCCCTCCCCTGCCGAGCAGCGCAGACACCCCTGCCTAGACTCGGCCATCAGCACCCCTGTCTTGTTCCTTGACGGCCATCTGTGTCCGCCCTGCCCGGCCCGCCGAACCACAATGCTCGGGCTTTGCTTTCTTGGGGGGGTCTCCCCATGACTTTGTCATCCACGTGCCTCTCCCTGGCAGCCCGCCGTCTCTGCTGGGACACCCCCTCCCTGGAGAGGCCTTCTCTGGTCGCTCCATCCGCAGCCCCCCGGCCCCACACCCCTCTGCCCCGTCTCTCCGGGGACCGGCTGCACCTGACATGCATGTCATTGTGTGGTTATTGTTCATCTCCCTGAACTACAGCCCGTCAGCTCCCTGGGGGAGGGGACTGTCTCGTTCGTGCTCCGTCCCCAGCACCCAAGAGTGTCCCGGGACGGGGGAGGGGGGGGCGCCTGGGTGTCTGAGTCGGTTGAGCGCCCGGCTCTTGACTTCAGCTCAGGTCGTGACGTCACGGTTTCGTGAGTTCCAGCCCCGTGGGGGCTCTGTGCTG
>JAINVK010001287.1:0-101997 GCA_030068075.1 Paguma larvata | reverse complement strand
AAGGCGCGTGCACTGAGCGTGGGTTGTAAACAACAACGACGTCATGGTAACGATAATGGCGGCCACTGACCATGGTGCTCGCTCTGCGCCAGATTCTCTGCTAAGCTCGTTACCCGCATTAACTAAATTTAAACCCACAACCATCACCTGGGGGAGGTTCTACTGTCACCATTTTTCAAAGGGGGAACTGAGGCACAGAGAGGTTAAGCGGTTTGCCCAAGTCACACAGTCAGGACGTGGCAAAAGTGGCAAAAGTGGCCCCCAGGTCCACGGTGTGGCTTCAGCACGCGTGGCTCCTTCCCCGGATCTACTGCCTGTCGGGAGCAGAATGTCCCGTCTGGAGACCTACGTCCTCGAAGGATGTGCACGTCCTCCTCACGTGCTGGCCGGCCGCTGCCTGCTGGAATGTTCCTCATCCGAATCCGAGTCCCCCTCGGGTGAAGACCCAGGAAGCAGGGGTGAGGCACAGGGAGAGGGGGCGGGCGCGGGGGTGAGGCGACGCGCCCCGACCCTCCGCTCGCCGATCAGGCCCGTAGCGTGACTCACTGCAGCATCCTCCGTGTGAGTGGCAAAATGACACGTGCTTCTGTTTTTCCTCCTTTTTTTTTCTGGAAGAAAATAAGTCTCTCACATTTCCTGGAGAATAAAATAACGGCCCTTGTCTCTCTCCGACGCAGTCAGCGGGGAGGCCGATTTCACCGCACTGGCTGTAATTCACAGACATTTCGGGCACGGGGTCCCGCTGAGTGATCCCGGCCACCCTTCCCGTCCTGTCTCCGTGCTCCCTCAGCACTCCACTCCTCTCCAGGACCCACGGAGATTTCCGGGGGGCCCTTTGAAGCTCCATAAAATTTTATATACACTGGTAAGCGTTTTCATCTACGTGGAAAAACAGAAGAGCGACAGAGAACACCACGGAGACACGGGGTCAGCTGTCGACAGTCGGCGGAGGGGGGGGGATGAGAAATCTGTTTGTTTCGGGTGAATTTACAAACCCGAGTTTAAGTCGAGTGATGGGGCAACCCGGTGTGCTTTGCTGATGACGTCACAGCATAAGAGCAGCTCATTAATAAACATTAAAAAACACCCCTCCTTTTAAAAAAATAAACAAACAAAAGGGAAACACAGAGAGTGCCGCGGGGCCACGCGTGAAATCCACGAGCTGAAGGACCAAAGCGACGGGCAGCCCGCGGACGTGCGTCTCCAGTCCACAGCGTCGTGGTTACCGTAGCGCAGGCTGAGGAACCCTCACCGTGTGCTGACGGCCCCACGGGCAGGTCCATCCCGCCGACGTGACAGGGAGGATTCAAACAGAAACTCTGGTTTTTATTTTACTTGTTTTCTTAGCCCTAGGACCAAATCAAGTTTTCCTTGGCTGAGACACACATCGGCCACGGTCGGTGCTCCGTGTTGCACGTTCAGGAGGCTGGGACGAAGCAGCATTTGCCATCGGGAGGCATTACGCTTCTCATGTAGTGCCGGGCGTGGACATTTTCTCAAGGGGACACCTGTCCCCTCTTCGCACCCCAGCTGGACTCCCCGAGGAAGCCCCGGAGAACCAAGCCTTCCTGTCTCCACCGAGCTGCTGCGGGGGAAGGAAAGACCTCAGCCACCGCTCCGGGCCCTCGGCTGACAGGGCGCGGAGGCTGTGTCAGGCGCACGGGACCGCGTACCCGCATCCGACGTCGGCAAGCCGGCGGTCCTGGCATCCTGCCCCGCGACAGAGTGAGCCCGTTTGTGGGGGAGCGGCACCTTCACAGAGGCCACCCCACTGGTTCGCACGGGACGGGGCTTGAGCGATGGAACTGCGTGACAACGTTGCCGTCCCCGCTGCAAAATCAGGCCAACACTGGTCCCCAAGACGGCCGCCGAGGACGGGTACCCGGGAGGGGCCAGGCGTCAGGATGCCAGACCCGCCAGAGCCCCCCGGGCACACCCGGCTGTCACCCACGCTGTGACATCCAGAGCAAGGCTGGCCGCGGCTCCGCCCCAGCACACTTCCCGCCTCTCCGGGGTCCCCGGTGTGATCGGCTCGAGGGCCTCCGGCTGCCCGTCCTAATTCCGCAAGGGGGTCCAGGGGGTTCGGTTTTGGCATTTCCGGGTTTGAGTGCCAGACGATGATGGCACAGGGCACACCAGCGTCCCTGCCCTCTGTGATTTCAATCTGGACCCCGCTGGGCCTCTGGAACACCCCCGGCCCCACTCGGCCTCAGCGTAAAGCCTGGAGAAGGGTGACCAGAGGTGCCCTTCCCACGGGGCTGTGTGTCAGAATAAAGTAATCCGCGTGAAGGGCCCCAACAGCACACGAACGCACGGTAACCGCTGGTTCCCCGTGTCCCCTGCCGGCTGCCAACAACAGAAATTCTCAGAAAGAAAAAACGTTGTTGTGCTTCCTCCCCGATGCTGGGCAGGTCGTTGGCTCAGCGACTCAGGAGGTGGAGGAGAGAGGCCCGCTCTCGAGCCAAACGAGCTTGCCCGCCTGGGTCGTCTCTGCTGTGGCTTCAGGACACCTGCCTGTTGGGGGCGCCTGGCCTGAGACCAAGCACGTGGCGGTCCGCGGAGACCCCTGGACACCGAGTTATAGGGAGGAGCAGTGACTCAGTCAACAACCCCAGCAGCTGCGCCCACCGCCCGCACTTCTCCGCTCTGCGTGCTACCCCCGGCCCCCAGCATTCGCCACAAGGCTCCTCCTCTTGGCTTCAGATTTTCCAGAAAGCCAGTCTCCTTCCTGTTTCCCTCTCACAGGGATTAAAGGCAAAGACACGTCTGTCACGTCTGGGCTGGGAGCCCGAGAAGCCACACCTAGCGGCTGGCAGCGTCTCTCGCCTTCTCCAGAACGATGCACACCGGAGCCCTGTGGGCGCCCGACTCCACACCGTGGGGTCCACTTTACAGAACGGTCTGGTTCCGCCGACAGCCCACCACCTCTCTCCCCTCTCCTGGACTGTTTCAATCGCCTGACTGGTCAGCTTGCCTCCACCGTTGAGCCTCCCACACCTAACTGCTCACACGACGGCCAGAGCGACTCTGATCACGCCCTCAGCTTCTAGAAACCTCCACTGGTTTTCCATCTCCTGCTCGAGCGCCCAAGAAGTCTGGTCCTCGTTCTGGGTCACTCTCTGTGGCTCCTCTCCTCCATCCCCACTGGCCTCCCCCTCGCTCTCCTTGAATATACTAACCACGCTCCTACCCCAGGACCTTTGCACAGGCTACCCTTCTGTGTTCACTGGTCTTCTCTTACGTCCGTACAGCTCATTTCTGTCTCTGCTGAGACCACGGTGTCGGCAAGGACGTCTCCCACCACTGGTGATGGTGACACCTGGCCACGGGTGTCACTTCATCAGGTTGCTTTCTCGACCTCCACGTTCCCGCCACTGCGGCTGGGTTATATATGTAGGTGTGCGTGTTAGTGCTGCCGCTAGAACGTGAATCTTTTTTTTCTTCGATGCGTTGCATGGGTCGGAAGCTTCAGTACAAACAAGAGGAATCGACAGGGACTGACTTAACCAGAAAGCAAGGGCTCGGCAGCACACCGCATCCCCCAGAGGAGGGAAACCAGACTCGGGGTCAATCCTCCTGGAAGAGGGGGAGCACGGTGCCCCCGAGCTGGCGGCACCAGGCACGTGCTGTGTCCGACAGGCGGAAAGCGCCGAGCCCACTGGCATGAGACCCTGGCACGCGCCCGTGGGAGGGAGCCACGCACACCTGGCTTCCCGGCGGTCCCCACCTGCCCCACCTCGTTCACATTGCCGTCCTGGCCACTGAGCGGGTGGGACGCCCAAATCGACCCTGACTTGGTTCTTACCCTTTCTTCTCCCCATGCCCGCCTCCAGAGATGTCCCCCCTCCACTTTCCCTGGGTGACTCCTGACTCGTCTTTGGGATTACCTCCTCCGGGAGCCTCCGCGCCCCCACTTCCGACGAGGAACCTGTCGCACCTCAAATACCGCACTTCCGAACGCTTCTCCCTCCCGCCGAGGCCAGCGGGCATCGCGCACTACCTGGTGCTGCTGTGAGCCTTACATCAAACAAATCATTGATTCCTGACGACCCGTGAGGAAGGAGGGCTCTTGTCTTCATGTTCGGAGGAGAAAACGGAGGCACAGGGACTAACAGACTTGGCCGAGGGTTTTCACTCGGTGAGGGGCCGAGTCAGGATTATTCTCAGGGTATCGGGCTCCCGAGCTCGGGTTCGTAACTGCTCCGTGATACAGGTCCCGCACCCGCTAACCTGCGACGGTCCTCAGTGGGAGAAACCCCAGGCGCGAGGGGCTTTGCCTCTCCTGCTGTCGGTCTGTTCTTCGGAGTGGGAGGTTTCATTCTACAGGGAGCCCATACCTGTGACACCTGAGATCCTAACTCGCCACCCAGGCTCGCTGTCCAGGGATTCGGAAACAAACCCCAGGCGTGAGTTCCAGTTTGTCTTGCTCCTTGGTTGTTAGCTGTAGACCGCGAGTCCAGCGCCGGGTGCATAAGAAGTATCTCCTGTCCTGTTTTTGCAACCCGAGTTAATTTCTCATCGCAGACTCCACCTGTCTGCCTGGATGGACGCTTAGCCCCTGTTATGCTCATGCATTTTCCCCCAACTCCCCTTTTAAGAGAGTTTTAAAGGAAGAAAAATGTAGTCATATTTGCATTTCAGAAAGATCAAGCTTAAGTTTAAAGAAGACCTTCTAAGGGCACCTGGGTGGCTCAGTCGGTTGAATATCCGACTTCAGCTCAGGTCATGATCTCACGATTCCTGAGTTTGAGCCCCGCGTCGGGCTCTGTGCTGACTCCTCAGAGCCTGGAGCCTGCTCAGATTCTGGGTCTCCCTCTCTTTCTTCTTCCCCTTCCCTGCTCATTCTCTCTCTCTCTCTCTCTCTCTCTCTCTCTTTCTCCCAAAAATAAATAAACATTAAACATTTTTTTTTAAAAACGACTTTCTGAGCATCCCGTGTGTTGGTGAGGACCCGGAGAGACTGGAGGGGCGTAAATTGTACAGCCAGTTTGGAACAACGTTTGCCAGGATTAGAGCTAAGCACGTGTTTGTCGTACGGCCCAGAAATCCCGTCCCAGAGAACAGAGCCTCAGGGAGAGTGCTCACGTTCACGTATTACCGCCTGTGCCGTGATCTTCGGGGGAGAGCTACTCCCCAGCCCAGACTCAAAACAACCCTACTGCCCCTCGACAGAGCTGTGTTCATATACAGACACCACCCCGCACCCCGCGCGGAAGGAAAACCCTCCTCCGTGAATAACACAGACGAGCTCGCTGATGCGACTTTCAGGAAAGGACGCCAGACCCAAGAGTTTCTACCGCACGACTTCGCGGACACAGGGAACCGCAGCTTCAGGCAGACAGGTCAGAACAGCCCCTGTCCGTGGCGGGGGGGGGGGGTGCTGGCCCGGAGGCCTGAGAGCACCCCTGGGTGACGGAATGTTCTGTGCGGGGACCTGGAGGGTGGGGGCCACGCCTATACGCGGAGGTGACCTGTGTGGGGACCTGGAGGGCGGGGGCCATGCCTACACACATAGGTGACATTTCGTCCCGACGTGCACCCAAGACTCTTGCACTTTTACTGTAAATGCTGAAACTTGGTAATTTTACAAATGTCCTTGGGGCGCCTGGGGGGCTCAGTCATTTAACTGTCCGACTTCGGCTGGGGTCATGATCTCACAGTTCATGAGTTTAAGCCCTGAGTCAGGCTCTGTGCTGACAGCTCGGAGCCTGGAGCCTGCTTCAGATTCCGTGTCTCCCTCTCTCTCTGCCCCTCCCTGACTCGTGCTCTCTCCTCTCAAATAAATAAAAAAAGAACATAAAAAAAAGTCCTTATATCCCCAGTCCAGTACGTGTTGCACAGAAGGGAATTTTAATGGAGGGGGAAGTGACGGAGACAGGATTTCACAGCATGCGGCGAGTTTCTGGACCCCGTTATCCGTCGGTGCCCCGTACAGGAAGCCGTATGGAACCGTCCAGAAAGCCTTCTCAATGGAAAAGCTCCCGGCCGCGCTTTCCTCCTTCCAAACCCCGTGTGTGCCGCCCGACACGGGGCTGAAAACGGAGCAGAAGCCGCAGGGATTCACGGCTCCACACCGGGGCTTCCCTCCCGGGGACGCCGCGGCAGGAAGCCGGACAGCCGGGCGCGAGAGCGCAGGGGGGACCTGGGGATGACCGAGTAAATGGGAATCAGCATAATACCCCAAACCGAAAACGCACAGAGTTAATCAGATTTGTCTTCGGCAAAGATCCTCTCTTCGGGGGCCTGAGCAGCGGCAAGAAGCCTCTGTCTGGGCTGCGTCCTCACCTGGTAACAGGACGAAGGTCGGGCCAAACATCGATGGTTAGCACTCGGCTGCATGTATGCTGAGACCATATATTTTTTTACGTTTATTTATTTATTTTGAGAGACAGAGAGACAGAGAGAGAGAGAAAGTGCACACAGGCAGGGGAGGGACAGAGAGAATCCTAAGCAGGCTCCGAGCTGTCAGCACAGAGCCCAAGGTGTGGCTCGAACCCACAAATCCTGACCTAAACAGAAATCAAGAGCTGGATGCTGAACCGACTGAGCCCCCCGGGGGCTCCCCGAGACCGAGTTTCCAGCTCGCGGCCTAGGCCCCGCCCCCCGCCCACTCTCTGTCTCTGTCTGCCTTCTCCCCGCATTCGAGTGTCAGCCACACTGTCGCATAGCTAACGTTCGGCACAACGGCGGCAGACGCCGCTGCTTCTGGCCCCGAAATGTCGGAAGTGCAGCTGGTCCTCCTCTCCCCGCCCCGTGCCGGGCCTCCGCTCGTCGGGTGGTGGCTTCCCGCCGGTGCCGTCAGACCGTTAACCCATGACACGAGACCTTAAGGAATTCTTAGGTGGTTTCGAGAGCTCTCCTCACCCTCTTCCCCAAGAAAACTCATCCCCGATCGTGGCAGCGCCCTTGTGCTGGCGCCGTACCGCTAAACCCGGCCGGACTCGCACGTGCAGAGACCGCACTCGGCAGGCGTCCGTTGTGACAAGCCTCCAAAACACTGGGGTCATTGGCAGCCGAAACAGATTTAAGTGAAATGAGCGACCACGGGAAACAGAGAGGCCTGGTGTGCACGGGGGACGCAGCAGACGGAGGAGGGGCGCGTCCTGTTCTGAGGACAGAGTGTCGGAAGGAGGGGGTGAGGCAGCTGTGAAAGGAAAGCAAGGAACCGGCGGACACTGGGGGCCAGGCCGCTGCCGCCGGGTCGCAGGGAGAGGATGCCGCAGACGAGGAAGAGAGGGGGAAGGCGAGGGGAGGAGGAGGTGGTGGCCCCGGGCTCATGTGAACAGACCCCGGATGGAACCGGCTGCACAGGGTCGGGGAGGGCGTGGTCAGGCCTCTGCGGGCTCGGTGACAGGAGCTGGGCAGACTTCTCCGGAGTCCCCGAGACGCCCGGGCCGTGGGAGGTGGATGTCCACGCAGGTCGGACCCGCAAAGGGGAAGATTCGTGAGGCAGAAAACACCTGCCCAGACCCACCGGCCGCAGGCCGGGCCGACCCAAGACACCCGCAGGCGCCGGCTGGCTCAGCGAGATGTCGAATCCAGGCACCCCCTTCCGCGTCCTCTCGAACCCGGGGCAACACAAGCCACTCAAAACTCAGCTACAATTCCCCGAAGAGGCAGGACGCCTGGCTGGCGGTGGCGTGTGCGAAAGAGCCTCTGGTGAGTGAGGAGGAGGCTTTCCTCCGACAGAAGGGAAGTCTGAAACAGATCGTAGGACCGACGAGAGACACGAACGCGGTCTTGCCCGCGTGCGTGTCCAGGTCGGGACTGGTATCCATCACTGATATTTACCAGCTGTCTCTGAGGTCTCGTTTGTCAAGTCTTGTGATTAGTGACCACAGGGGCTCAGAGTCCAGGCAGGGAAACCGTCTCCGTCTGGCGTTGAGAGTGAGTTTAATCCAGGGGATTAGTCTGAAAGATGCTGGGTGGTCACCCGGTTGTACAAGATTATGTGGATTTTTTTTCAGTAAAAACTGCGAGAGGAGAAGAAGGAAGGAGGGAGCCTGGGCTCTGGGACGGTGGGGAGCAGCTCGGGTCTGTAAGGACGGAGCCGATCGGAGAGGCGGTCTGATCGGAGCCAGAGAGCAGAGCTGGGATCACGGGGGAGGCCGTGGGGTGGGAGATGAGCGACGGAGGGCAGCCGTGTGAGGCGCTGGCCCAGGCAGAGAGAGGGGCGGGCGGCACGGAGCCTGGATCTCCTCCCTCCCCGTCTCAGACGTCCTGAACTTGTCCTCCACCAACCACACCGGCACGCGAGGGAGGGAGCCTGAAACACGGCGTTGGCAGGAATGAACCTCTGTGGCTGGGGGCAGAGCCAGGGGAGTGAGGAGAAGGGGTCTGTGCCGGGTCCGCACCTGCCCGGCAGCTGGGGCAGCCGTTCTGGGGATCGGAGACGGAAGAGTCCCGAGACGCAGCTCTTTCCCGGCCGTGAACCTCGGGCACGGCACGGAACAGTCCCCGGCGCCGACGGGCACAGCCTTCTGAGTACGCGCCCCCTGCCCCCCGCACCTGGCATGGCGCTTCGGGAGCGCACACACCGACAGGGACCGGGTGCTGGAAACGGCAAGTGTCGAAGCACGGCAGGGCAGGGCCCACACCGCCCACTCCTTATGCGCCTGCCGTGTGTGCGCGGAGACCCTCACGGGCTGTGGGTGCCGCCCAGCCCCCGGGCCCCAGCTGACTGAGCACCAGGGGACGGAGGAACTCCGGGCAGCCCCGGCTGAGGAGAAGCCGCCTCCCCTGGGGCGATGCCCCCTCCTGGGCAGCAGGCCCCATCTAATGACTGCTCAGGGCGGCTTCTCCCCGCTCCCCGTGGACGGGCTGAGGCTTTGAGGCGACCACGTCCGATGTGCCCAGTCCTGCTTCCTCCGCAGGCTTCTCCCAGGGGCCCGGCCCCCAAGCTTCCTGCACAGGCAGATTTCCACGCCGGGTCCGCTTCCCGGGGAACCCCACCGAAGACACGTGTGCGTTTCAACAGCGGGGACTCTCAAGGTGACCCGCCTTCCCCTCTGCAGCCCTGTGGGCGTTGAACTATTACACCCATTCTGATCTCATCGAAACTGCTTTCCAGGCTCTCAATCTGATGATAAATATGAGAAGATAAAAGCCGAGCTTGGTGAGCAATGACTCATCCTGCCGATTCACTCTCGGAGTCCTCGACACTCTCTTCTCCGGTCTCCCCCTCCTCCCCAACCTGTGCTCCCTCCCCCTGACTCTACCCTCTTCCCTGTCAGAGAGCCGCCCCTCCTCCACCCTCCGCTTGAGTCAGACCCTGCCTGTGCCTCCCCCTCGATGCAGAAATGAGCAAAGAAACCAGGGCTGATCAAGAAACGTATTTCACACTCTGCGCCGCAATCGCTTTTGGCTTGACCACGAGACCAAAATGACGGCAATGATCGAAATCCCCAAATTTAAATTTTTTCTAGACCGACAAGGCAAACATGTTCTTCTTTTCAGAACCCAAAGTACCAGAGTCTAAGCCTCCCGTTCCCGGAGGCCATCTTCCCACTGCCTGGGGTGTGCATCCAAGTCTGGGGTCAACCCAGAGGGAAGGGGACGACAGAGGTGGCAGCGTACGAACTCCTGGATCCAGCCATGCCTGAAACTCTCCCTCTGGATTTTCGGGTTATGGGTCAGTCAATTAGCTTTCAGGGTTAAGCCAGCATAGGTTACATTTCTGTCCCTTGCAACATGAAATTCTGGAGTTCAGGCAAATAAATCTATTGCAGAAACTCTCACAGCACAGCCTACACGAGTCATTTTTATTCTTTTTTAAAAAGATTTTTAATGTTTATTAAACATTAGATAGAGAAATAGAGCATAAGCAGGGAAGGGACAGAGAGAGCGGGAGACACAGGATCTGAAGCAGGCTCCAGGCTCTGAGCTGTCAGCACAGAGCCCGACACGGGGCTCGAACTCATGAACCCCTGAGATCATGACCTGAGCTGAAGTCAGACACTTAACCGACTGAGCCCCCCAGGCGCCCCGGAAGCATTTTCGTTCTTATGTGATGCAGGTCAGGTTTCCCACGAAGCGGACTCTGCGATGGAAGTGTGTTGAGGAGTGTTCTGGGGATACACACTTGTAGGGGGAAGAAGGAAGTGGGATGGGGTGGGGGGGAGTCAAAACCGGGGTGCGGTCCCCACGGAAGGGGCAGGACCTCGGATGCATGCAGGACGAGCCCGGGCGAGGGGCTCAGTCCACAGGTCCTGGCTGCAGGCTCCCAGCAGCGGGTGGGGGGAGGGAGCCTCAGCACTAGATGAGTTCACACGGGTGGTGCATGGAGACACCCAGCATTGGTGCGGCGAGTCCTCGAGGACCAGAGACGGCGGTGACCGTGGGGAGAACGCGGTGTGGCCGGTCCTTCCATCGCCCACACCCAGGCCGCCACGTCGCTGCCCCAGCTTCGCTCAGCCGGACTCCCGGGGCTCCGGTCCGTGCGCCGCAGCCTCCCTGCTGGTTCCCGTGCCTACTGGTTCAGAGGCTTTCCGGAGAGCACCATGACCCAGACGGGGGTGGTACGGCGCGGGATGGCGGAGACAAGATCCCTGCCCTGATGCCGGATGCGACGCGCAGTCTGCAAACGACCCCGTTTTGTTAACAGGTGCTTCGCGCCCATTCCACGGCCACGGAGGTTTCTCAGATCTCTGCTCCTTGGGAGCCCGTCTCCGGGGAAGGCAGGTGTCGTGCAAAACTGATTGAAGGTGGGGAATTAAAAGGTGCCGCCAACAGGATCTCAGGCTTTTCCCGCAATTGCTTCTCCTGTTACTTATAGGAGGGAAACTCTTTGCAACAGCAACAGTTCCTGCCAAGTTTTTTTTTTTTTTTTAATATTTATTTATTTTTGAGACAGAGAGAGACAGAGCATGAGCGGGGGAGGGGCAGAGAGAGAGGGAGACACAGAATCCGAAGCAGGCTCCAGGCTCTGAGCTGGCAGCACAGAGCCCGATGCGGGACTTGAACCCACGCACCGCGAGATCATGACCTGAGCCGAAGTCAGACGCTCAGCCGACTGAGCCCCCCAGGCGCCCCCAGTGCCTGCCAAGTTTAATCAACTCGCCTGCCTGTGAGCCCGGGCAGGCGTGCACCGTCCTCAGGACGTAAATGCCTCCGACACGGAGCACGGGGCTAGCACCCGGCAAAGTCCCCGACGGGACCGCACACGGCTCACCGACCGTCCTCTCAAATCCGAAACGGGCTGATCTGTGTGATGAAAACCCACCACTCCCCGGGAGCCCTGGGTCACCTTGCCCTGCGTGCTCACACGCACACACACCCCCCCCCACGACCTCTCCCGTGGCGTGGGGTCTGCCCTGGCGCGGGGGGGAAGGGACCGCGCCCTCACACACTCCGCACCCTCCTCTAACTGCGGCTCAAACCCGCACTTTCTCCAATTTACCTTCTCGCAAAAGCGTAATTTTTCTCCCAGTAAATTGTGTGGCTCAGGGTTTTTCGACTTCATTCTGGAATCTGCCGTTTGCTCCGTCTGCATGCAACCAGCACCATTATGCAAACTGAGTATTTTTCTGAAATTGACTTGCTTTCTTTAGTTAAATGCGTGCGTTTCTGAAGGAAGCTGTATTGCACTACTGTTCAGTGAAGGCTGCTGTCATCTGCCATAAGTAGAAGCAGTCGTAAATATATAGCCGAGAAGGAAATAAAACAACCTTATTAATTCTAACTGGATACCGTTGCCTGCCAAAGGCTGTGCGTCCGACTTGTACTTTTCTTTGAAAAATGAGGAAAGCAAATATTAGGATTTAAAGACACCGTGCCATCAAACGGAGCCCTTCTCCGGGAGGTAACGCGACCGGCTGGGAAAGGACTGGAGAGAGGCTAACTTGCTACTGTGTGATTCATCGCTCTCTGCAGCTGCCGCCGTGTTCGGGACCTATCGGCTCCCTCCCTCCTGGGGAGTCCTGCCCCAGACCGAGTCTCCCAGACACACGATAAGGTGCGGTGGTGTGGGCACTGCGCGGGGTCAGGACGCCTCAGCTCCTGGCCCTCTCTGCCGCGAACGAGCTGTGAGCGTCTGGCCAAGCACTTTGTCCATCTGGATGTCACTGCTCGGAGCTGTAACAGTGTATATGGTGTCTTCCGGCCTCCAGCCGGCCGTGAGCTCCTGGAAGACAAGGATGTCTTACTTACCCATGCCTTCCGTGTGGGCACGAAATGCGACGGCGTCTGTATACCGTCCAGTGCGCTGCGCGGCCCGCTGCACGTGCTCAGCACACTTCCGTGGACGGAGGAGGGAACGGCCGCGTGCCGGACGCGGGCTGTGCGCCAGGCACTGTGACACACACTTTATGTATCCGTCTGTTTATCTGTTACGATGACGGACGTAGCGTTCGCTCTGTGTTTCCCAGATGAGGAAACGGAGGCTTATTCCCGCTGCTAGACAAGTTCTTCAGAGGGTAGGACGATGTCCGGGGAGCATATGTTTCTCCTAGTTCATGACGAAACCCTCACGCCTCCAGGAGACACAGAGAAGTAATATAGGGAAGGCGCGAGTATCGTGTGCCTGGATTCCGACAGGTGTCTGAGCTTTGCGTGTTTGCTTCACCTAACCCTGAAGGGCTTAAGAATTCTGAAGGATGCTCTTAATCCCTATACTCTAATGACCGCCGTAGACTGTGTGTGCCTCCCTCAAAAAAAGAGTCCCCAAGGTGATGGCAGGAGGAGGCAGAGCATTTGGGAGGCAGTTAGGCCAGCAGGGTGGAGTTCCCATGATGGGGTTGGTGCCCTCGTCGAGGAGACCCCGGAGGGGCCCCTCACTTCCGCCCCGGGAGGATGCAGGGAGAGGACAGATGGCCGTCTACAATCTGGACCGACCCCGACCTCAGACTGCAGCCTCCAGACCGTGAGCCTCCAGCCCCCACCCTGTCTGCACTGTCCTGTGACAGCAGCCAGAACAGACTAAGACGCGTAGTATCTGACACGGTGCCTGCGACGCAGCACAAGCCGGGTGTTTTTAAGTGACCGGAAGTAATACAACACAGCACGGGCTCCCGATCGGCTGAAAGGCAGAGGACGGATTCCGATCCCGCCCGGCCGCCGGTAGAAAACACTCAGCAGGGAAGATGCTGGGATGTCGGTCTCTGCGCGCCGACTTCCTGCCTTCTGTCTGCGGTCCGCAGGGCGGGCGGGTCTGCGGAGGTAGATGTGGCCATGGGCGTGGGGAGACCAGGGTTCAAACCGCGGGTCAGTCACTCCTCTGTGGCCGACCTGCACCTATGACGCGGTGGGAATTGTAAAAAGTCAACGTGACAAAAATGCTTGAGACACGAGCTGGTTGACAAATGGTGACAACGGTGTCCAGTGTCAGACTAAAGGGACAGGTAAGGACCGGCTCAACTGCTAACGGCCACGCAGAGTTCGGGAAGACAGTTGGGTAAGTCCCTGCACGGCCGGCGGGGCTTCTGAGCCTGGAGAGGAGGCTCTGCGTGTCACCATCTTTACACCTTCGGACTGTGGCGGGGCAGCCGCCCCCGAATGGCCTGCTGCCCCGGCCGGCACCCTGAGCCAGAACGTTCCCCTGGAGGCCGGGGGCCGAGTGTCACCTGGTCCGGCTTCTCCCACATCAGAGATTTTTGACGCTAAATGGTTTTTTTTTTTTTTTACTGTCTATTTAGTTTTGAGAGAGAGAGAGAGAGAGAGAGAGAGAGAGCGGGGGAGAGGCAGAGAGAGAGGGAGACCCAGGATCCGAAGCAGGCTCCAGGCTCTGAGCTGTCAGCACTGAACCCGACTCGGGGCTCGAACCCACGAGGTTCGAACTCATGAACCATGAGATCATAACCTGAGCTGAAGCCGGACGCTTAACCGACCGAGCCACCCAGCGCCCCAACACTAGGTGATTTTCAACACCGTTTTGATTTCACAGTCTAATCCTCACATAACCCAAGAGTCCGGGTATGATTCTGAGTGGGGGTGGAATGCATCTGAAAAGGAAACAGGCAGTGTGATGGTCACTAACGTGCCGATGGCGCGTCCGCGGTGGGCCAGGCCTCGCCAGTTCGCTGGCGTCTCTGCACCACGGCTGTCTTGGTGCTAAGACATCGCTCAGCATCCAGGCAGGCATCTCGGCGATGGGACGTTCCCACGGCTTCTTATTGAGCCTCCTGGCCTGTGGCAGGTGTATCCACCTCCTGTTTCCTGGGCGCTGAAACAATGCTCCCCAAATGCTTGGTGCGACTGTGACCGCTCCCTGCACGGGTCTCCTGCACAGTCACTGCCGCTCCTCAATGCTGTCGAGGGAAATAAAACACACCGGTGCCGGGAAGGTCTTCAGGAAGATCTGCTAGAAGCGACCCGGCCGGCGGCACGGACCCCGATAAACGGGCAGGGATCGAGGCAGACGCAGCATTAAAACTCGGGTCTGCCTCACCGCCTCGCTGCACCCCTGCACGTACCCTGTGTGTCCGCGTCAACGTTCTGCCGCGTATCTCGTGCCTGTGGGACGAGCTTTGGTTCCAGCTCGTATGGAAGTCACACACATGTCCGAGCGGCAATCGCGGGGCGATGGGCCATGTAAGTAAGTGAAACGTTCAGGTATCGGGGAATCGGCATACTGATAACCAAGCAGAACTACCACGCTCACAAGCGCGAGGCCGAAGAAAGGACCTGAACAACGAGGCAGAAGTAGAGAGAATTCGCGAAGATGTCAGAAACCAGAAACCTGTCCGCAGAGGCTTGTCCCGGTCTCAGCCTGGCATGCGCCGCGTTGAGATATTCCCCACGGACAAGAAATCCAGAGGAAGGGCACCGAGGAAGGAGGGAAAAGAAGTCAAGCCTGAAGAAGTAGGCCCCGTAAATACAGTCTCCCAGACAGTTCACCTAGAAAATTCCGCCTGTACCGACAGAACCATGCCTCACACGGCAACAATAAGGGACGGAGCCTGGCTGGGAGGGTAGTTTGACCTGGATCACCACTGTCCTTGGGGGAGGAAGGGCAGAGTCGACAGCAGGTGGACAGGCAGCAGTCGCCGTAACGACCCAGAGGCGGGAATGAACACCCCATCGTGAACCCGGGCTCCTGAGGGTCAGTCCACAGAGACGAGGTGCCGTCTCCAAGCCCGGGCGGATTCTCCTGGCTCCTCATTTGCTCGGAGACATGGGGCAGCAATCATGATAGATGATGCCTCTGTACTATTTGCCTGGCCCACTTTTCAGAGCAGTGAGGAGGATTATTGCATTTTGCCTGAAAAGGGGACACCGTAGTGCCTGTCCGGCGGGGGAGAAAAAGGCATCTTACCAAGTGTGGGAAGGCAGCTCTGGGCAGCCTGGTTTTGCAGACGGAGAAGCAAACTTCAAACCCGCTTTCCTGTCTATCCACAAAATTCAGATGCCCTTCCCACGGGGCGGATGCTGTTTTTATCATCGGCCATGTTCCTTCCTCGTGCTGTTAGTGGATGCTGACCTCATCTGACGAGGGTCATACATGAGGTCAAAAGTCCTCAATATGACTCAGCAAGGACACTCAGGAGCCCAAGTGCGCAACTGAGTTTCTCCATCAGTGTACAGGTTAAATCAGAGGGTGTTCAAATCAGCATGAACACTGACCTAATGGCAACATCCTAAAAATTCGCAAGTTGATCATTTTTCTTTCTGAAACTTTGGTTGATCCGCGGCTTCTGGGTATTTTTTAAAAGAAAGAGAGCAAGCGAGCGAGAGAGAGAAACCATCTATTTTTGCTTGCTTTGTTTTCTTACTCTCACTTTCCACCCCCATCTCCACCCCGTGCAACAGTTTAACCAGAATACAACATACAGATTCTTTTGTAACATTTTGGGGTTATGTTTGCATTCCAGCTCTTAGCACAAGGTTGGGGACACTGTGGATGGTCCAAAGCTCTCCACAGACCGCATGAGAGTCCATTCTGTTTGCTTCTCCTATTGGCTTTTAAACACGGCGTTCCTGCGCCCGCGTCTCCTACCTGACACCCACCCCTTCTAAATCTGCACTCGGAGAAGGGACCACGGCTGCTCCTCCCCACTGGATAAGGCTCCATCTAATAATAACACATTCTCATCTCAGTTGGTTGCAAATAATAGAAACTTCGAACTTACTGAAGCCAAACAAAAATTTTTTCAAAAGGAGTCACCACATGCAAATGGAAAATTCTCGTAGTGGCTGGACCCGGGGGTTCGAGTCAGGCTGAGGCCTGGCTGCTTCCTCCAGCTATTTTTATTCGTTTTCCAGCTCTACTGCGGTATAGGGGACAAATAAGATTGTAGTAAGTTAGCGGTGTCCGGCTTCTAATCGGCTGTGACTTAATCCTCGCTGTGATTCACTCGTGGGAATCCACCGCGTTGGACAGACCATGGCAGCTGCGGGCTTCCGTGCTCAGTGCCATCCAGTCCAGGGGACTGAACTCTTCTTTGATTGGTACCCAGCAGACCCGAGTGCCTACTCGGGTTTCTGGTGGACTTGGCCTGGGTCCTACGGCCACTCGTGCACCAGTCCCTGTGCCTGCCGTGCGACGTGACGCGGCGTCTGGTTCCACTTTGTTCTCACACCCCCGGGGCCGGTCATGGCAGTGACTCCCCAGCCACCTGATATGACGGCGAGGGACGGACAGCTGAGGTTCTTTTTCTCAAACAGTCGCCGAGCACCGACTCCAACGATCACCCTCCGTCTCCACTCACGTTACGCCTCGTATCATAAATCCCTGTGGAGCCCGGGCATGCTTCGGGCCACAACACACTCCTTGAGGTCAAGTTCTTGCCTTTGAGCTTTGTTTCCTG
Source organism: Paguma larvata (assembly GCA_030068075.1). NCBI lineage: Eukaryota > Metazoa > Chordata > Mammalia > Carnivora > Viverridae > Paguma > Paguma larvata. The sequence goes on along the minus strand of JAINVK010001287.1, from coordinate 85,255 downwards.
CCGGCGTCGAGCACACTGCGTGCATATCTTGTTCTGAACGGCAAACCCGAAAGGCGGTTTTGAGCACTACTGTTGCTCAATAGTTGAACAGAATATTCAACTATTCCACAAAATATTCACCTATTCTTAAATGGTTCAGTAAAAATGATTAGACTTCAGACTTAGGGCTTTAGGGAAGGGGTCCCCTCGGTATCTCGTGTTCTCCATGGTCACTGGGGTTGCAGGGTGACGTGCAGGTGACAGGTGCGGGGACAAAAGTCCACAGGAGTAAGACGAGCTGGGAAGCACTCAAGGCGGATTCTCATGAGAACCTCATATAAGCACCGCAGCCGACCTCCACAAGTGTCCGCTCTGCTTCCAGCTGGGGACAGAACAGCCCTGGATGGTAAGATTCTCCAGACGGGACGATGCTCCACTGTCCAGCGAAGCATCTCTTACCAGCTTGCTAAAGCCAAGGGTCCTTCAGCTGGTGCGCGAGGTGAGTGCAGGACGCGCTGCATTTGCCTTGGAAAACGCTGAGCACTCTCTCGCCAGAAGTCACCTCGTCAGTGGCGGCATGAGCCGAGGACGACACGGTCTACAGAGAGCAGATTCTCCTGCGAGAGGGCCCCCTTCCTGTCTCTCTCTCCTCTCCAGTTTCCAACTCTCGGTTCTGAGACCTCCTCTGCCATTGTCACCATTGCAGGAAGCCCGTGTGCGTGTTTGCTTTCCTCGGTGGACTCCGTGGGAGGGACCTCCCATCTCTCATATATGACCACCCAGTTCAAGGATAAAACTCCAGCTAATTAACAGTTGACCTTCCAAAGAGACTTTGAAAAGCGTCTGAAAGACACTGAGCGCTCACAACCCAGCTCGGTCTCATGGAACCACACGCAGTGTGGCTGAAGTGGACAGATGTAGAGACGTGTGACCCAGGACTCACAGGGTTCGGTTAATACAGTCAGGTGTCGGCTCTGGCTGCCAGTTCCAGAAGGGAAGACTGTGTTCATCCCATCAACAGGTGCTTGGTTCCGCCGGTTCTAACATTTTAAAAGGGCGGGGTATTTACAGGAAACTGTATAATGTCATGGGATGTGATGCACAGGGTGAAGTTGTGACACTACTGGGTGACGGAAGTTAGCAAAGCTCCATCGCTCACACGCTGTGCGGCTCTGGGCAGAGTGCTTCACCTTCTGAGTCTCCACTCCCCCAACTTTAATTGAGGATAATTGGAGCGTTTATCTGATGGTGTTTTTAAAGCACTAAATGAGATAATATATGCTAAATCACTGCGTTACTATTTTGAAGAGGACAGATTTGAGCCGGAAGCTGACCTCAGCGATGTGATCACAATACATCTTGATGACAACACATAAATAGTAGAAACCACATGGAAGAGAAGACACAGCCCGGGAGGAGGGAGCTGGGAAAGGCTTCTGGAGGCATTGCATGTTGACTTCCTACTAGGAATTCTCCGTGGGAGGAAAAGGAAGGAGCTGAGGGAAACAGTTACAGCATGTGCAAAGGCACGGGGGTCTGAGAAAACATCATGTGTTCTGGGAGGGGCGAGGGGTGCCTCAGGAGAAGCTGCCGGTAAGATGGGTTTGGCCCAGGTCATAAGGGACCTTGCCTCGTATGGAAAGGAGACTGAACTGGTCCTCAGAGGAGTCGCAAGTGTTCAATCCAAGGTGACACGCTGTGTTTCCAGGAAGAAGAACGTATTCTTGGTGTGCAGAACAGACACAGGAGTAGGGGCGATGGAGGTGGGGGAAGATCTCAGAGGCACTGCAACGATCCAGGCCAGAGACGGCTGCCAGGGGGAGGGAACTGGGAGACGCTTGCCAGGTGGAACACACAGGGACCCACGCCCCTCCAGGGGCAGAAAGGACGCTGTAATCGTAGGAACCAACCCTTCAGAGGTTTCAGATCCCGATCTCGCTGCTCAGTTACCCTGTCGGATAAATTATCACGCCGGCAAACCTTTCCTCATTTCGGCCGCCCCTTCCAGGACCATCGCGAGGAGTGAGTAAGAGAATTTACATGAAGTTGTCCACAGAGAGGCAGACGCACAGAGGGCATTAGCAAACCGTGGCTGCTGCCTGCCGTCACTGATGGTGTTCCTGTGGGCGGCAGTGGCTGGGGACAGTTCTGGGCTCCCGCAGTCCTGGCGAGCCTGTCTCACCGGGAACTCTGGCTCAGGAGCCAATGCCCCCCTCTCCCCTTCCTCCCGACCGCGGACTCCCCAGTGCCTGCCGGAGTCTTCCGCGGACAGACGGAGCAATCCCTCCCGAGGGCTCTCCTGTTACACAAACCACACAAACGATTCTTTGTGCATGAAGCCAAGGACTTGTTGCTGAACACTGGAGGGGCCGGACCACCAAACATCCCCTTTCTAACCGTGGACAACCAGTCTTCTTCGCCTGTGTCCTGCAGGGGTCAGTGACCCACAGGGCCGGGGTTTCTCTGTGTGCCTGCTGCCCACCCACCCACCTGCACCCTAAGTCCACTCCCCCTCTGCTCTGCTCTGGGGCCCCCAGCGGCTGCACCCTCCTTCCTCCTGGCAAGTGATGGATTTGGGACACTGAGTACAGGAAGATGAGGAAGGACATGTGTTCCCCGCGTCTCCCTGACTTCTTGGAGAGCTCCCAGCCCCGGGGGCCCCTCCAGGCCTCCGGCTCTTAGGGTGATTTGAGGACATCCTCTCCCTCTGTCCTCCAGACCAGCGGGTGAGAGCCTCTTGCCGCTGCCGGCCTCACTGGGTCCTCACGCTGCCCACACCTCTGTCACACTCTGTGCAGAGTCTTCCTCCGTGCCCTAACCGTGTGCCTGTCGTGTTTCCTGCCGAGCCCCCGGCTGTAGCAACACAGGGGGTGGAAACTCAGCTGGGTTTGCTAATCTCTCAGCATGAGTCCTCTCTCTCTGCTGGATATTTAAGGATATTTACAAAATAAAACGAGGGACACCTGGGTGGCTCAGTTGGCTAAGCATCCAACTTCGGCTCAGGACATGATCTCACGTTCCTGGGTTTGAGCCCCGCGTTGGGCTCTGTGCTGACAGCTTGGAGCCTGGGCCCTGTTTCAGATTCTGTGTCTCCCTCTCTCATTTCTCCCCCACTCATGCTCTGTCTCCCTCTCTCTCAAAATTAAATAAATGCATTAAAACTTTTTAATAAAAAATATAAAAGAAGAACGGCACAATAACGGATGGCGCTGGCATCTCACAGCCTGCGTCAGAGTGAGTACGGGCTCAGTGTCCCTTTTTTAAAACAGGATTTGAGTCCATCAATAATGACATCATGAGACACAAGCTAAATTCATGATCATTTTCAGCCTTTTCTACCAAAAGACCTTCTGAATGGTTTAATCAGATGCGTCTGATAAGGACAATTACACAGTGAGACTCAGTATCACACAGAGAGAGAAAGGAGTCTGTGAGGAAAACTGGGGACACTCAGTCCTTAAGGGATCTGAACTCCCACCCTTCCAGCCAGTAGTTATTCCAGAGAAGGGACGACGGGCTACACAATGGGGCTCAGACGGAGCACCTCACAGGGGCTGTTTTTCCCCAGAGCAGGCCCCCGTCAGCCCCGACACGCAGCAGGTGCTGCGGAGACTAGGACTGAACCTACACAGATCAGCCATCACGCTCGGAGCATCTCAAGCAGTGAGCGGAGACAGCCGATATCCAGCTCAGGGGGCGGTAGGTAAAACCCACCGAGTCGTGGACGGGGGAGCTGGACGGGAGCTCAGAAACCGTGGCCCCCACGCTGTCTGCTGGACAGAAGGGGGAAAGACATTTTTCTCAATTACCAAGAAAGAGCCCAAGATTTTGTTGTCTTCCATTTGGCACATCACACACTTACAGAAGTAGTGCATCAGGCTCTGGGCTCAGCGGGTTGTAATGGCACCAGAAACACCTGCTTCCGTGTTCTGTGAAGATCGCCAGTTCACCTTGGCTCCTGGGGAGACACGCTGCTTTGTGAGTGTCCTGGGGCAGCTCAGGCAAGCACCCGCAGATGGAGCGTGGGCTGCAGACCGGCAGTCTTGTTGGCTTCCATGAAGGAACCCTCCTGCAGTCCAAGTCAAGGAAGCATTCTTTTCGTTCAATAAACCAAAGGAACGAGCGAAGGAACGAACGAAGAGGGTCAGAACACTCTCTCCTCATTTTCAGTGTTTTCCGTGCACAGCGCACACCCTAAATGGTCAGTCTGCTAATTCAGCCGCTATCCCATCAGATGGTGACTGAGCTCTGATGAGTGGCCAGGAGCTGTTCGTGGTGCTGGCCTTACTCAGGCAGACAAGACAGACCAGTCTTGTCTTTCTTTCATGAAGCTTCCATGACAGTACGTGAGACCAGTAACAAGGTGATTTCCATTCCAGATGGAAATATGCACTTTTTTTAATGCTTATTTATTTTTGAGAGAGACAGGGAGAGAGAGAGAGAGAGAGAGAGAGAGCAAGCAGGGAAGGGCAGAGAGAGAGGGAGACACAGAATCTGAAGCAGGCTCCAGGCTCTGAGCTGTCAGCACAGATCGTGTCAATCCCACGAGCCATGAGATAGTGACCTGAGCTGAACTGGGACGCTTAACCGACTGAGCCGCCCAGGCGCCCCGAGATAAAATCCTTTAACGTGTGTAAAGCCGTCCAAAGAGTGTTTGGCATGTAATTAGCATTCGGTAAATGTTGGCTCTGGGTGAAGAGGTGACAGTAGGGACTGCTCGAGACCGTGCACAGATGACGAGGGACGGGTCTCCGAGGACTGTAACAGATACTCGTTTCTCACGTGTCTGCATGTGTGTGCTCTCAGTTACCAATCCCTGTATAAATCAGCCTGACAAACCAGAAGACGGCACCAGGAGATCACACAGAAAACGATTTAAGGGAATGATAAAGACCCTGTTTCCCACTGGGGTGCTGCTGAGCACCCCCATTTTCAGGTGCCTGTGCCTACAAAAGCAAAGCCAGACAGCCGAGGAAGCGTGGCTGAGAAGCAAACGTAGGGACGTGTGGCACCGGACCCCGCGTGCATCAGCGAGAGAGCAGAGAGGGACGCGTGGGCCGGCCAGGTGGGGCGGAGGCGATCCCTGGAGGGGCTCAGGCTCTCTGGCGGCCAAGCTCACCACTGCGAGTCTGAATTCCGGTCATCTAGGAGCTCTAATGCTCTGCAGGGAAAGGCTGCGGGCAGCGGGGGTCCCGTCATGTGGACGATGAGCAGGAGAGGGGTCGAGGGAAAGAGCTGGATGAAGAAGGAGAAGACAGAGAAGAACCAGCTCGGAACCTCGCAGTTCAGGATGTTCTTGCCCAGGATGGAAGGTTCCATTCAGGAAGAGGAAGCAGGAGCCAGGAGAAAGACCTTGAGAGGGACTCTGGGAGCAGAGCCAGGGCGGTCTCTAATTGAGCTTTTCAGGGGACGCCAGGAAAGACATTTAAATAGAAGCCAACGGACAGGAGTAGAAAAGCGGACTGAGAAGCAGGCCAGAGGCTCCGTAAGTCCAGCGGACGACAGGTAAGAAGGTGTCCAGTTTGTACGTAGATGTGGGTGGCCTGGAGCAAAATCCAGAGGAGCCGAGAAAGTGACATCAAGTCTTGGTCTTCGTCTCACATGAAGAGACCAACTCAAATTAAAATTCCATCCGTCTTTTGGCTCATTACTTTGTCATCTTCGGGTCTTCACATCAAACTGGAAAGGTTTGATGAGCTTGGATGCATGGGCTTCTGCTGAGACCAAGGAAAGAGAGGAAATGAGTACTCAGTGACAGGTGACTGACAGAAAAAGACAGGTAGGTACATACATACATACAGAGTCTTATCAAAGACGGAAGGCTCGGTTCAGGAAGACTAAGCAAGCAGACACCCCGGGAACTCCAAAAAGCATCTCGTTTGATTCTCCAAACTTCTGCACAGTAGGCATTGCTATCTCGTGTGACAGGTAAGTCATGTGAGCAGAAAACGTAAGGTAGGTTACTCCAGGCTACAAAGCCACAGGCTGGCTGAAGATTCCAGACAAGCATCTTGTCCTGAAAGTTATTCGAAGAGTGGATGACAGATTCTGGGTAAAGAAGCACGCGGGCAGTGCGTTCCACTGGAGGAGGGAGAAGCAGACACGACGGAGACAAACCAAAGAAGGCAGAGATGGAGAAACAGAGAGGGCCACGTGGAGGTACCTAAGAGACACGGGCGTGTGGCTTGGTTTCCACCTTAAACAGGACAAGCACTTTTAGAAATTGAAATCACTATTATTGAAATCACTAAGAGTCTCTTATGACTCTTAAATACAGAGAACAAACTGAGGGTGGATGGGGGGGGGGGGGGGAGAGGGGAAAATGGGGGATGGGCATGGAGGAGGGCGCTTGTTGGGAGGAGCATTGGGTGTTGTATGTAATCATGGGAATCTACCCCCCAAACCAAGAGCACGCTGTACACACTGTATGTTAGCCAACGTGTCAATAAATTATATTAAAAAAGTTGAAATGGCATCACAGACCAAAAAAAAAAAAGCGTTACAATCTGAGTTGTAATTTTCACATTTGCATGATGGAAAGAACATGGTGCTTAGGAGAGAATTTTATGCCTGCCCTTGCAAAGGAAATTATTATGAAAGCTGCATGGTTAATAAACACTATTCACATTACCACTCTCTCAGCCCTTGCCTGTTGTGGGGGTCAAAGCATAACACACCCAATTAATTTTGCAACGGCACTAAATATTCCTCTTTGTTAAACAGAAATTGCCTCCACAAACAAGCTTCCAGCAATTAAATGTTGGTTACCCTTGGGATACAGTAATAAAGAATTCTTTTGTCCAATTAACTATTTCAAATTGATTATAAACAGGACTTTGAGAATCAAAGGTTAAGGCAGTAGAAAATTAACCCACTGGATTCCCAGCCTTCCACGGGGTGAGACCCGGATTCCATACCCATGGCCATGTTGTGTCTTTCACCATTTTTCGAGAAGGGATCTTGACAAATAGAGAGGTTAGGCTCCATCGCTTCAGATCCAGGGAACCCAACCGAGGAATTCTCAAATCCCAGAGATCTCAAACCAACAAACATTGGAAATTCTTATTTTAAGGAATCTGACCCAATCTGGGACACGCAAAGGGCAGCTGAGGCCTGATGGTATTACTTGTTCCTAAGATACAGTCGCCTCAATAATTTTGGACAAGAGTTCTGAATGCAGAGAGTCCCGCCTGCAATCAAGTTCTGGTTTCCATCCCCACTAGCCTTTGAGCAAGTACATCCACGGAAGAGCTGAAAGAACCAGGTCAAGCTGCTAACATCCTTTATCCCCCTTTCTCCATGTTAAAAATGAGGATATTCATAGTATCCTTAACACAGAATTAACATAAATGGTTATTGACACAAGGCATGTAAATTGCTTAGCATGATTCCCAGCACAGAGAAAGCCACTCGACAAATAATAATAATTCATTGTGATTAATAATATTTTTGTTATCGTTATTGCCATTATTGTTATTTTCTGCACGTCCAGTTAAATGACAAAGGCTGACATGTCTGCTCCAACTGCGGAAGTCACTGGGGAGCTGGTCTGGCGGGGAGGGCTGGTGTAACAGTGGTTGGTCAAGTAGGCTTTTTTCTTTTCACAGAACATTTATCTGAGCCTCAATCAATCATTCCTTCTCCTAGCAGCTGTTAAGAGTCTTCCGCTACCCGGAATAGCACTTGCCAATGATGTTCAACCATTAACTCAACAGGTATTTACTAAATATATTCCCCGAGAAGACGCTGTTCTGTTATGTACTTCAGAATTCAGCTGGGAACACTGGACTGTCTTTCAGCCATGATGAATTACGTGAATCTCCCACCGAACTCACTATCCTTGCTCCGACTTGTTCTCATGCATTATTTCCTAAGTCTAGAATGCTCCTTCCCCATCTCCCTTGTAGCCTGTGTGGCAAACTCCTATGCATCCTTCAACACTCAGCTTGAATATCACTGTCTCCAGGAAGTCTGCTCAGATATGCTCAGGGTTGCGCAAACAATACTGATTCTCCACAGTATCTGTCGAGCTACTTTGCACTGGTAGAATTCTCTCTCTCCCTTTAGGACCCACAGCCCTTCTAAGGTGGGCACCGCCCCCAGGGCTGAACAGGGAATCTGACAGATACCATGTAATTAAATAAATAATATACGTAAATGAGTAATTGAGGATAAAATTAAAACCATCATCCATAATTATAATCCAAACGATAAGTACGGCTTTTGTAAGCGCGGGAATAGAAAACACAGTAACACAACTGTGGCTTCGACCAAACAATAAAACTTCATCGGATTCCATTCCTGGGAAATTCTCACAGTGCTTCTCAGCGTAGACATGGCTAAGTCCCGGGTTTAAACTCTGTCTTCAGGACGTGCCCTTGGCTCTGCTTTTCTCCATTTCAATCTTATTCCCCAGCAGGCTTTCAAAGATGGGACATGCAGGTCCAGGCTTCGGTGTATCAGCTCCCATCTGCCTTGGAAAAACAGCTGTTTTCCCAACGGCTCCAGGCGAAATCTCATTGGCCATACAAGAGTCATATGACCATTCCCAACCAATCACTGCGGCCCAGGGGGTGGGATATCCTGACGTCAGGGCTGAGGTGGGTGCCCACACCTGTTACCGGAGGTGGAGAGGGACAGGGTGCAATTATCGGAAGAGGAATGGATGACGGGCAATCAGAAAAGCAGCTTCACCTTCGAACCTTATGAAGAAAATGAGACAGACGTACAAGCGTGCAGAAGTAAAGGCATTTGCACTGGGCCCGCAAGGCAGGAAGAGGTTAGACAGGTCGAGTTCCTATGAGAAGGCACAGCAGGGTGACCAGTCCAGCTTCATGCCTGAACATATGTACTGGGCTAAACATTTGGAAACGGGATTTAGAACCAGTTCCGCAAAGGCCTTGGATGCCAGGTTGCAGGAGCGGATTTCATTCAGAAGGCAATGCAAGAGTACTGGTACTTTTCCCTTGGAAGCGGGCCAGACCAGAGTCAGGCTGTGGAAAGACTGAGCACACAGCTGCGTGTGAGACGCCCTGGGGAAGGTGGAGGGCACAGGTGACAGGTGACTGGGAGCTGAGTGTGACCGGCGGGGAGAACACAGGGATGTCAGCCACAGAACAGATGGGATGGAATCGATGCTCCTGAAATAGTTTCTTCACCCAGGTCGGCAGCTCCGGTCCAGCCCCACATCCGGGGACGGTGTCGAGGAGCGACGTCTGGGGACAGTGGTGATGGTCCAAGGGCTACCATTTCCGGGCATTAGGTGTAGCGGCACTCCTTCCTGGCTTCTGCCTCCGAGGGCTGCACTTTCCTTCTCTTGCAAGAAGAAGAAGGCAGGTGAGCTCCACTTCTACCTGTGCACTGTGACCCCAAGGGAGGCCGCTGGTGGATGGTTCCGCCAAAGCCCGGAGACACAGCAGGCAGAACACTACGTCCCTGCTGACGTCCCCTGACACACACACACTGGCATTCATTACTACGGAGAAGGCGCAGAAGACACAATGCATTTGTCACCCACGCGTCACTTCTGCATCCACAAGGGGACAATCAAACAGACCTTGTCCCCCATCTCAGGTCTCAGAGAGGCTCCAAGTGTCCACGCAGTCCTGAGGGACCTTCGGTCAGTAGGTTTTGCGGTTTCAAAATGAAAGTCATGAGACATTAATCAAAGATGCAAGTACCTCCATAAATATCTCCCCAATTGTATCTCAGTGATTACACTTCTTCAAAACCCCCTCGGCAGCCTCTGCTTTTTCTCTTCACACTTCATAAAACAATATTTTACGTAAGATGCTTTGCCAACTGCTCTTCCCCCTGACAGCCGTATATTTCTAATTACTCCAAGCTGAGGGTGCTTCCTGCATTCTATTTTGCTTTATCTTTATGATTAGATAAATCAATTTTAATGTCACGCCTTTAAAATCTGGCTGCTTCCAGATGGAAACAGATGTCTTGCTTCCTTGCCGGTGCCTGTTTTACCATGGCACTCTCTGAAAGGGGCCCGAGAGGTAGCGACGGGCCATTTAATAAACTCCCTCTCTCTCGCACACTGTGCTCCAAACCTGCACGTCACCTAATGCATTAAAACAACAACAGAACAAAACTTTTCCTCCCTGACTTAATGCAGAAGACTGGCCCACAAACAAGAGATGCAGAGATCCCAGGACAGAACACCGCCGTGCCATAGAGACACGAGGGACTGCATCCCCGCAGCCGCTGAGAGAGGACGGCTCCTCTGTCTTCCGTTTGTACGGGAGACATTCATCCACTGCCTCAAATCAAGAGATTAAAACTGTCTGTCTTTTTTTGGTTTATATGCATGGTAGACACTTTGCTTTCTGCTTCTACAGATGCTTAAAGCAATTAAGAGAGAAGAAACTTGACAGGAGTCCTAAAAGTGAGTCCCCAGTATCCCCAGAGGGCTCGTTAGAAATGCAAATTTTCTGGACCTACTGAATCAGAAACTCAAGGTGTGGACTTAGCAACCCTAGCCCTGCCGGGGATTCTGGGAAGTGTTCAAACTTGAGAGCCACTGCCAGAGGGCAGACAAGAAGTCGGGCCATCAAAAGAGCCCCAGTAGGAGAAGAGACTGTCCATTCTGGTCACCGTGCCAACGATCACGCGTCACCTGCTCTGTCCAGGACGCACTGACCATCCCACCCGGCACATAGCAAGAATCCCGGCGGCCGTTACTGCTGAGCAGTCCAGCAGCCGGTTTCTTACAAAACCAGAAAGAATGCCTCGTGTATGCTCCTGACACACACCACGATGTCCTTGGGCTACCAAGCGCCACGCACTGCGGGCTTCCCACGGGGCGGTCCTATGAAAGGGAAATAACTCCACGGCACCCCGATTTACCGTCTGCTGTCTCTGATGAAGACCAAAGTCACCTCCAAAGTGGAATCCCAGAAATACTTGGCAGAGCAACGCTGAGAAATGAGAGATGGGGGCCCTCAGTCCCTGCGGGGGGCTGGAGGCTGAGTGAACCTCTCCCAACTGCCCGCTCCCCTCCAAAGCGTGCGCTCCGGGGTCATATTCCCCTTCCAGACATCACAGGGCGTGCTGAGCAGCACAGGTATTGACGATGTAATTCCGACGAGGGACGGGGGTGCAGCTGCCTGGCCTGTGCGCAGCGCGTGAATCAACCTGGAATCTACAGATGGGAAGATATTGGGCTGATCCATCTTTATTCCTCAGCAATCAAGCAAGGTGGCGTCTGCAGGTCTCTCCGTGGACAGCTCATAAAATGGGGGTATTGATCAAGGGGTCTGAATTTGCAGTTTTGACTATAAAAGCAATTTGTTTTTGTGGGATGTTCATCTAAGATGAATGCATTTGGGTTATTAACTTCAAAAACAATTCCTCCGGGGAACTTTGTAAGGCTTTGCAGCAGGTTTCTTTGTGAAGTTACTGAGCAGTTTGCAAGTATTTTTTTTTATGTGTGTGGTAAATTATTTTAGGCGGTTGAGGTGCCTACCAACGCATCGAGAAGTACAGTTTGCATAACAGGTACTTCAAGGCTCTCTGAATGACAATGGCGTGAGCAGGCATTTGTGAGGGGCTCCCTGGTTTGTGCCGGTTTTCTAACAGGGTTTTGCTAAATATTCCTAATTTAATTTATCCTCCTGATAATTCTACGTGCTGGTGTTTGGCTCTTTGTCCTTATATTTACGGATGAAGAAATTTCTGCTCACAGCAGTGAGGTGACTTCCCCAAGGACACACGGCTAGTGAACCAAGGATGGAGGCCTGGTCGGTCCGTCGGTAGAGGGGTTACAGAGGTCTCGGAAATTGTACATGAAGAATCCCAGGTCCCCTGACCACACGCAAAGATTCATGCAGTTCTAGAAAGAGGTTTTCCTTCAGACACTAACGTTTACCAAACAGCCGCTCCTCCAAGGGGCGGAAACTGACCCCCGCATGGAGGGCACCTTTGGCCCCCATAAAAGCAGAGGAAGATCGTCAATTCGTTGTAAGAATTTTGAGGTGCTCGTGGGGGGGGTGCAGGTAGGTCAGTAGGCGGCCAGAGAAGCCAGTCGGCGGGGCAGGAAGAAGGGAGAGGACGTGGTGAGGACGGCAGCCCAGGAGGTCCCAGACAGACGACAGGAGGAGGCAGGTGCCGAGAGCTCCGGGGCCCCTGTGCTCCCCGTTCGGTGCGCAGCTCTTCACCGTAAACCCCTCATGGACATGGGCCCGCACGAATGAGACTCTCCCCGGGAACGCGGTACGGGAGCAGGTCCTGCGGGCGTCTGGCCGGGGATGTTCTGGCTGGCGGGATGTGGGTGCAGGAGCCGCGAGCCCTGCTGTGTTCAGGGAGTGCCTGGAGGCCGAGGGGCCGTGGGAGAGCGCACGGGGTGGAGACAGACCGCGGAGAGCCAGGAAGGAAGGGCAACCACGGTGCGCCACGCCCGCAGACCTCCGCAGAGGCCCTGGACCTGGGGCAGGAGCTGCCCCGCGTGTGGAGCAGCCGAGTGCGGTCAGCTGATTTTACCAGCAACCCCCTGGATGAAACTCAACCGGGGAGGGCAAGGATGGAGGTGGGGCCAGCTGGGAGGGCCCGTCCTACAGCCTTGGAGGGAGAGGTGCTCTGCAGACACGCAAAGTCATCAGAGAACTCTGGCCCAGCTTTGAGCAGTGCTGTCCTGTAGGACTTTTTAAAAAATTTTTTTAAGTTTATTTATTAATTTGAGAGAGTGTGTGTGAGCAGGTGAAGGGCAGAGAGAAGGAGAGAGAGAATCCCAACCAGGCTGCACGTTGTCAGCGCAGAGCCTGATGCCGGGCTCGAACCCACAGACTGTGAGATCGTGACCTGAGCCAAACCCGAGTTGGACGTGTAACCGACTGAGCCTCCCAGGCACCCCCAGTCCCAGAGAACTCTCCACAGCAGTGGGAATGTTCTATAATATATGACCGTCTCATCTTCAATCATAGCTTTCAACACTCCCACCCCCATATTTGATCATTTCTTTGGGGACAGCGGAGGAGGGTGGGGCTCCGGCCGGAGGACACTGGCGCACCGGCAGGGCGCTGGACGAGGCTGAGCGTCGGCGGGGACACAGGGAGAGGGAGAGAGGCTGGCACGGCGGGAAGGACGCGCCCAGATGGAGCAGACACGTCCCCTGGCCCCGCCGTCCGCTTCCGAGACGCATCCGGACGACCCTCACACAGGACCGCGGGGGACACGCGCACCAGGGCTTCGGCCGCAGCCTCGGGTTGGAGCACGGCTCTGCGGCCACCCGGGGGCCCTCCCCGGGGCTCGGCGGGCACGCGGTGGCCGTGAGCTCTCCGGGGCCGGTGTGGAAATGCAGCGACTCGGGGGAGAAAAGCGGGACCAGGTCAAGGTCTGGGGGCACACCTGAAGTCCACGGATGCAGACGGGGCCTCCCACTGGTCCAGAGCTTAAGGAAACACTTAATCTACCAAGAAGATCCCGCAGCACCGTGAGGCAAACAACCCTACCAAGGGGGAAAAACATAAAACAGAGGAGGGAAAATTCAATTTACCAACCAATGCGCGAAAAGGTTTTCGAGCTTACTAACGGTGAAGGAAAGAGGAGTGAAGGAGGAGTTTTCAGCCAGAATCCTGACAAACCAAGAAACCGTCACGTTAGGAAAAGAGCTCTCATGACTGGTGGTGATGGGGACAGCCACCCCTTGGGGGACGGTACTTTGGCCGTGTCGACTAAGCCCAGAAGGACAGAAATCCTTAGATCAGTGAGCCTCCTCTTTGGTGACCCCAAAAAGCCACCCTCCCCCCCAGTTCTGCCACCATCCTGTCCACTCCCTCCCACACCCGGCACAGAGCGGACACGAGCAGGCCGAGCGGGCAGGAGGAAGCCTGGTGCGTGCGGGGTTCTCTCGGCCAGCCGGTGGGGAGCTCGGCAGACCGGCCGGGACGAGGCCCCGGACACACAGCCCTAGTTCACACGCTGCAGGAAATGTCAGAGGCAAGTCTGCAGGAGCAGGGGAGGGGCGGCAGGCGTGTGGGCTGGTGGCTCTGGCGACTCGAGGAGCCGACGGCGCTGACATTTAGGTGTCTTCTTAGAGTCATTTGCTCCTTACACGGCCACCGCCCAGTGAAGACACGGAACAGCAAGACAACTCTAGAGACGGGCGCCTGGGAACTGGCCTACGGTTCCCTGCAGGCTCCGGGCGCAGCCCCTCGGCCTGCGGGTCACGTCGGCGGCCTCAGAGTCACCCAAGGCCTGCGGGAGGGCTCGGTAGCCTTCTTCCGCCTGGGCTTCCGAGGCGCAGGCGGTTCATGTGGTATTTGGCTCCTTTCCTCGAGCATCCCGCTGCAAAGGGCAAACGTCTGGTTTATCTCTGAGGCATATTTGTGGGGTGTGTGTGCGATCAGGCACATGGTGTGTGTGTATGTACAGATCTGCGGTGTGTGTGCACACGTGGTGTGTATGGTATGCGTTTATCTGTGTTGTGTGTGTGTATCTGTGTGTGGGGTGTGCTAGTGTGTGGGGTGTGCGGGGGTGGGTGTGCAAGTGTGTGGTGTGCGGGTGTATTAAGTGTGTGGGTGTGTGATGTGTAAGGGTTCGGGGTGTGTGGGGTGAGGGGGAGGGTGTGTGTGCATGGAGGTGGGTGCGTGTGTAAGTGTGGGGTGAGGGGGAGGGTGTGTGTGCACGGAGGTGGGTATGCGTGTAAGGGTGTGGGGTATGTGGGGTGTGGGGGTGTGGTCCGGGCGGCATGCCAAATGTTCGAACCTTCGAAAATTCCTTGTGCTCTGGAATTCAAGCCACCTGAGAGCTTCCCCCCGCAGAAAAGAGAGGCGTGTTTTCTAAGTAACGCTCTCGTATGCTCACGTGACAAACAAATCTGCTGCCGGACAGCTGTCATTGTTTCTATTTTTTTAATCCTTGGTAACACTTCTCTAAATTGCAGTCTAATTGCCGCACAATATCCTGTTAGCTTTCGGAGCGCCTCCTGGGGATTCGACAGTCCTACACATGGCCGAATGACCCCACGGTAAGTCGAGTCGCCCTCTCTCACCAGACACACGTAGCGCTCTATTCCTGGCGTTCCCGAGGCCTCACCTTAGTTATTTATCTTACAAAACCTGGGGCTGCGTTGCTTTTTCGAAGGAAATGTCTGCATGGACGGTAAGATCTAGCCGAGTTCTTGCCGACATGCTTGGCTTCCTCTATATCTCGTCTGGTCCTGCTGTAGTTCTCACATTCGGCTTCCTATGAGAACCTTCCAGAAGGCTTTGGTAAAATACAAACAGCTGGGTTCTGACTCGGTTTGGATGCAGCCTGACCCAGAATTTGGGAAGCAGTCTCCGCGGGGACTTCAACATACACCTGAGGCCGAGAACCACTGATCGGGACACACAGGAGCAATATTCTCAACAATCTCGTAGAATCCTCGGGTCTCGGGTCTCGAATCAATGACGGACTGAATTATATTTCGTAGAGTTTTAATATCTGCTGTACTTTACTGAAGCTCGGGCATTTGAAAATTGGGTAAAAAAAATGTCATTTACTCTGAAATCTCAAGGTCCCCGAGAGCGTCGTGTAGAGTGAGCCGATGGGCCGGTGGCTCTCAGATGCCGGCGTGACCGTCTCCACGCCCACATTCCCGCGCACCGCTTCACACGACCCCTCGTGCAAGGCCCGGGTGCCGGGCTATCGCCTGGTGGCGTTTGGTAGCTCCGCTGCTGGGTCTCGGCAGGTTTCCCGCATTCTGTTCACAAAACTTCTACAAGGAACCCCGAAGGAACGGTCCGCGTTTCTCGAAGGTTTTTCTCTGACTTACTTGAACCCATAGCGAAACCATCTGTGTACAAACTCTAAAATCGTGAGCTCGCTCTGAGTCGCTCTTCACTGCTAAAAGCATGTGCTGAGCACTCGACTTACTGCCTGCAATGCCCCTTAGCTCTCGAGGGGCTAAACTTCTCCAAGGGACGCGAGTTACGCGGTCTGCCGCATCAGGCGCACAGCGGGGTAACTCAGTCTCGGCCCCCCTGATTAACATTTCTGCTCGGCAGCTGTGTTTGCTCTAAAACTCCATCCCGTGTGCTGGAAAAGTCGCCAAGATTCTTGCATGTTCAAGGAGAGCCGTCCGCTCTCCAGGGCCTGGACGAGTTAGTGCCTCTGCTCCACCGGCGGTGAAACAGACTCCACCTCGCCCCTTTCCTCCAGCGGTCAAACATGCTCGCCCCCACGCCGTGTTGGGCTACACGGAAACAGGCTGCCCCGCATGGCGGACGCGTGTCCCTCACCGTCCTGGGGGTGGGAGGCCGGGATCAGAGCACTGCTCTTCGGTCCCCAGTGAGGCTCTGCTTCCACGGACAGTCACCGCCTTTTCACGGAGTCATCCCCCGGAGACCCGACCACCTCCCACAGGCCTGTGTCCAAATACCATCCCGCTGCGAGTCAGGACGTGAATTGAGGGGGAGGAAGACACAGACATTCTTTCAGGGGGAGGAACGGAGTGTCCCTCCCTTCTCCCCCGCCCAGCCTCTGGGAGAGTCAGGGCCAGGCTAGCGTTCTCAGTTCGTGTACCGAATGTTCTCTTTCGAGGAGACTGTTAACTAAAATTCAACCTAAGCGTGGCTCTCCTCCATTTATTACAACAGTCGGCGCACACCCGAAAGAGTTGGCGGGGATCACACAAGAATTCAGAACAGCTGGGTTTTAAACAATGTGACAGTAAGACCAGCACGGGTGCCCCTTGTTGGGCTCTTACTAAGCGGCAGGCAGGGCTGCTCTTGTCTCTAAGCCCCTCGTCTCAGCGGCTCCAGCTCTGCCGTGGGGCCACAAGGACATGCCCACCCGAAGCTCACAACCCCCTTCCGGACGGGACCCGGGCGCGCAAAGACCATGAGGTCGGTCTGCGGGTGCAGGCACTGACTTTGGAAGGTGACGGCAGGAGGAGTGCGGACGCGAGAACGGAAGGGACGGGCGCCAGTACGTGGCGCGTGATGGAGCCTCCTCGTGGGTCACTGTGGGCATCTCCGAGAGGTGAACATGCCAGCAACCCAGGGAGGAGCAGAAGGGACTCCAGCGGCCGGGGAAAACCCCCAGCAAGCACGTGGAGCCCGCGGGGTCAGCTTCAGGGCTATCACGGGGGCCGTGGTGCACCGGGGTCAGGCACCATCAGGGTCAGTTCGGGAACCTGAACGTGCTGCCCAAACAGACCAAACCCACGTCCACGTCTGCACGTCTCATCCCGGGGGACCCCCAGCGCTGCCTTGGGCCCTGCAGCCCCCCGGGGGAGGCGGTGCGTCCGTTGCTGGACCCTCGGCATGGCCGGGCAGCAGCTGCGTGCACAGGCCGTCCGTCTGGGGGGCTGCAGGGCCCAAGGCAGAGCGGAGAGGTCCCGGGATTCCAACCGCACCCCAGCATCCCAGGTAGTGGTGAAGGTATGGGTGTCACGGCGGGAGGACACCACATCTTTTATTTATCAGTTTGTTAGCGTGCTGTCTAACTCTCGAGCATGGAGACATATGCCGCAAACAGCAGATGCTGCTGGCTCCCGGCCCGGATTCCCCGGGCGGCGCCACTCCCACTGCCCGAATCTGCATCTCCGTGCCTCGGGGCCCTTCGTCACTGTGGGGTCCGCTCTGCCACCAGAACGGCAGGCCGAGGATCGGAGGAACGGGGCCCCTGGGGGCGACCCTCCACACAAGACCGACGGTGTTGCTATAAAAACACCCCTAGCATCCGCAGCCCTAGGGTGGAGCCATTTCTCAGGGGGAAGCTGTGACCATGTGCAGGAATGGCATCGTGCTTACGACGCCCCTCCTACCAGCTACCTCCCCTCTCCTCACCCTTTCTGTCCATGAAAAATACACGCCTGCCCCGGGAGAATTCAAACCAAGGCGGCTCATGGGCCTCTGTCGATTACAGACGCGTGCCCGAGAGGCCACCGTTTCCATTCTTCGACTCCTCCCCACAGACAAATGAGGAAGGGGACATCACGATCCCCGTCTGAACAGCTGAACAGTCTTAGGGCGTCGAAGTCATTTGCCCGAGGTCCCAGGCTAGCACACAAGACAGTGAAAGACGCCTGGAATCTTGGTGCGGTCCCTTACTTGCGTTGTGTCTGTGCGGATGGCATCGGACACTCAGGCGGGAGGGGGGAGTCACATCGCCTGGCCTATCTGCTGGGTCGCCGCAAGGGTCCCGGGACACGACCACAGCAGGCGGTCATAGGCACTGTATGTCACGCCATCAACGTCAGGACTATGATGTCCGTGGGGGTGCGATCCCAGGACCGAGTGGGGCCTCACCCCCACACCGGTAGTCTTCCCCACTGGCTTCCCGATCTTCCTTCCCTTCCGTCCCTTCCCTCCCCTCCCCTTCCTCCTTCCTTCTTTCCCCCCTTCCCCCTTCCTTCCTTCCTTCCTTCTCCCTTCCTTCCTTCCTTCCTTCTTCCTTCCTTCTTCTTTCCTTCCTTCCTTCCTTCTTTCCTTCCTCCTTCCTTCCTTCCTCCTTCCTTCCTTCCTTCCTCCTTCCTTCCTTCCTTCCTTCCTTCCTTCCTTCCTTCCTTCCTTCCTTCCTTCCTTCTTTCCTTCCAGTTACAGGTAAGAATGAGAATTTCTTATTCTACGGAAACCAATATTATTTTGAAGGAGCACTTTCTCTTCTGGAATCAGCTGAAAGAGAAGACAAATTTTCTCTCTGTGCCCCTCTTTCTTGGTGTCACTTCCCCCAAACAAACACCGGGGTATCCACTCCGGCCTCAGTGCTCCATCAGAACCAGGGAAACAGCCGCCCTTGGCAGTCCTGGTCAAAGAACTGACAGGGTCCTGGGGACACGCGACCTCTGAAATCGGGGTTCCCGGGTGTCCAACAGTGTCTGGGCACCGAAAGACAACGACAGGGCTGTCTTCACCATCTTTCTCACTCGGGCCATAATTCAGAGGTGCTGCAACCGCTGAAACAAAAAGACGTACTTGGACATGCTAAGTGACACACCCGCGGGGCCCTATGGCCTTGACTCCAGCCGCTGTAAATGGAAGGCGGCCTTGGCCTTTTAAGTGATGCCAGTTTTACGTGTTTTATTTCTGTGAGAGCATCTGAGGGAAATGGAAATAGTTACGGTACAAAGAATTACATCTTTTAAAACTCCGATTGCCTGCTAAACTGTACCCAGAGTGGTTCTGAATGGGGAACGTGTCCATCAGCAGATACACAGCGGGTTTTCAGAATCACCGTTATAGAATCCCAGCCTCCAGAGACCACCATGGCCGACGCTGGTACAGACCGCTCTTGGGTCTTTCGTGTCTATAGGAGACCACACAGCCAGCTGACCCATCACCTTGGGGACAGAGACTATGCCCTCCTGCCTGCTGGAGATCCGGTCAACACGAGAGAGAGAGAGAGAGAGAGAGAGAGAGAGAGGGAGAGAGAGAGGGACGGAGAGAGGGAGTAGCCCGGCAGCTGGAGGCCCATGGAACGGAGACCAGACCCCATTACCTCGTGAAATCACAGTAAGGAGTTCTTTTCAAATCTACGCCACCCTAGCTGACGGCTGCATCATATTCTGCCAAATGCAGCTCCGACAACGCAGAGTCGACTCAGGGTAAGGGGATATGTGGGTTTTTCTGGAACGAAGCTGCTACGCACAGTGCTCAGGGAGAAAGAACCTTCCGCGGCCACCTCGGCGCTCGATGTAACAACATGCCCAGCGGGTTTGGTGCGGGGCTCCGGGAGCCCACCTGAGTTTTTAACGAGACGGAAAACTCCCAGCCAGAGTTTGCAAACTGACGACCACGGATGTCTCCTGTTTGGCCTGGATGGTATTTTCAATACTGGAAAATGTTGTCTGACGTCCGAATTTCCTCCTTCTCCCGAAAGCACCCGGCCCTGGGCCCTGCGCAGCCACAGCTCACCGAGCCTCAGCAACTCGGCAGTGTGTACCCCTGCCTGCCAAGGCCTCCTTTCCTGTCCCACGCGTGGTTTCTTTGCTCATTTACTGTTCCCACCTGCCCCCACCCCTCTGGCATTTCACCGCATGACCCCTGTTGGCTGCCGTAGATTTCTTAGTCGTGAGGTGCTGCCGACTTATGTCAGCTTTTGAACGCTGGAATCGGGGCCAGAGTATGGGCTCCCAACCCCTAAAGTACCAGATATGGGACTGGAGACAGCTGAGTCCCCGGGAGACCGAAGTTCCCCTCCGACACCGTCACCCGATTCGCTCACGGCGGTTGTGAACATCAACGGGATAACTCATCACGAAAGCCTCTGAAGACCGTGCAAGCCCTCAAAACGTGTGCTGTCATCATCCCTTGCGGGGAAAATCCTGCTCTGCCAACAGGGTCGCGCTGACTGCTGGACGAAAACAAGGGCGAGGGCGGGCCAAGGAGACCAGCGAGGCTACTGCCTTACCACTTCTACTATATTTCTGTTACCAACCCTGGCGGGCTCTTCACCAAAAGCCGCTTCTTCCTGGTCATGGCGCAGAGTGGGACTACAGCTCCCAGGCTCCCTTGCAGGAGGGGTGGCCCTATGACTGAGGTCAACGGGTACCACGGAAGTGATGTGTACACCTGCCGGCTCTCCCGGCCACCTTCCCATGGTCCTCCCTGCCCTTCTCTCTCACTCCCTGCGGAGGACTTTGGTAACCGTGGCAACCACGTGCTGGAGACCAGGGGAGCAGCATTTAAAGGAGCCTGGGTTCTCAAGTCTTCGCTCAGTGGAGAGCTCTCTCTTAACAATACCTGTTTGGATTCTACACGAGTTAGAAAGAAGCCTCACTTGTGTGGGGGCCCTTACCACTTAGGCTTGGTTTGTTAAAAAAGAAAAGAAAAGAAAAGAAAAAGCTAAAAAAAACTAGTATCCCTCAATGCCTAGTTTGTAATGCCTAGAAGAATACCAAGGAGAAGAACTCCCAGGATTTAGTTTGAATTTCTTCTTCTTTTTAGGGGGGGCGGGGGTTAAAATTAGTAAGAGAAATTAGCAAATGTCAGTTTCAGGCCAAGTCAGAATAGTTTTGGTTACAAATGCAGCACTTGGAGACCAGCTGATTATGAAATACTTCCTGGGAGACACATCTCCTTGCTCGGAGAGTTCTCTGAAAAGCAATTAATTTTTATTTTAAGGAAACATGAGAGAGCTTTTCAGTACAGAGCGAAGAACTCAAGAAAGAAATACGTCTGTGAAGCGAGGAAACAGAAGCACGCTTAGGTATATGGCTCAGAACATCTAATTCCACATCCTCTCCTTAATATGTAATAATTGAATGACAATTGGTGCACAAAATATAACTCCATGCCGCCCCCGTTTTTTTTCTCAGCCCACTCATGCGACATTAGCTAATAACATCATTTTGTTTGCCATTTTGCTCAGTGGGAACTCTGGTTCCTCCACGTCTGGAGGAAATACAGAGTATGCAATTCAAAGTTGACTTCAGACACCCTCCTGGGTGACTCTTTCCCTTTCGTAAGATGACGGGACCTCCTTGGTTGGGCAACGGCACCCTACATACTGTGGGAGAGTTATCTGTTTCCCACATTTTGGGCTCGTGAGAGGCTGCCCTCCCCTCAGCTCACGTACATCTGCCCGTGAACCACTCCCAGACAGCTGCGGGCTGGGGGTGTCCGTGCTCTAACAGAGGCTCAGAGGGGCCACGTGGCCCAAGCCAAACCAGAGAGATGCAGAACTTGAACTTTTTCTGGGATTGTTGTGAAACAGAAATCCCATCCTTCCTGAGACTAGTCTCTACATGGGGAGCCCAAGCCACCACATGGAGTCTCCTGAGAAAAACAGAGGTGACAAGAAGGCTGAGCCCAGTGATGGAGAAACCACACCCTCCTGACACCATTTGTGTCCCCGATGCTACGGACACTCATTACTTTCAGGTCCTGGAGCCAATAAAGGCTCTCTCTCTCTCTCTCGCTCGCTCGCTCGCTCAATTCTGAGTTGAAATTCCATAACTTGCAAACAAACAGGTCAAATTAATCCAAGACTTAATGGAAACACCTTTTTTTAAGTTTATTTATTTTGAGAGAGAGAGAGAGAAGGGGTAAGCACCAGCAGGGGAAGGGCAGAAAGGACAGACAGAATCCCAGGCAGGCTCTGTGCCATCAGCACAGAGCTGGATGAGGGCTCGAACTCTCAAACTGTGAGATCATGACCTGAGTTGAGACCAAGACTCATAACTGACTGTGCCACCCAGGTGCCCCATGGAAACACCTTTTTATGTGGCTGCCACTCCTGAGAGCCCATTACATAACAGGCATCGAACATGGTAATTAACACAGCCCAATGTAGTGTCTAAAACAGCACTGGAATCAGTACTCAGTTAATACTTACTAGGTGCTTGCTGTATACCGGCACTGTTCTGTATGATTCGTACGGTTAAAAACAGTAATAGACACACACTGTTTAAAAAAATTCAAACGGGGACAAACTGGTGCACAAGGTTAAGTGTCTCTACGGTCCCCGACCTCAGTCCCCACTTTTCCTCCTCAAAATCGAGACTATAGGCAGCTACTCTGTAGTCTGTCAGAAACGTCCTTGTAAATAAATCTGCATTCCTAACAGCCCCCCTGCTCTGCTGACACGTTAGGGGATTATGGAAAGAACAAACCAATTCTCTACCCAGGTTTGCAAGAAACGGAGGATCGGGTGCCAGGTTCTGAGCGGGCACTCAGCATGTCCTAGACTGTGATACGGTCAGGTGGCAGGGGGTGGCGCCGGTGGACGTCACGGGGGCATGCCCACATCTCTGGCCTCTGTCCCCTCCCACCGTCCTGTCTGGAGTCTGGAATGGGCTGCCTGCAGGGAGGTTCATGTCAGCAAAGCATGGCCCCCCAACACTCCTGCCTCAACACCAGGGGCTGGAAGGAAAACGAAGAGCTAAAACGCCCGTGGCCCGGGCAGTCGACGGGAACCAGGATTTGTGTGGAGAACTGGGTGGAGGCTGCCTGCCCGGCAAGCACGAGGCAGAGGTGTTCCCCTGTGTGGACCCAGGAAGGGTGCTGCTCGTCGAGATGTCCTCAGCATCCTTACTCGGTTTACGAGGAAACAAGGGCCAGAGGGGTCAAGGAGTATGCCCAAGGCCACACGGCGGGTGTGAGGGTTGGAAAACCTCTGTGCGCCCATCCAACGAGCTGCTCCCCAGAGAGACAGGTTGCGTTCACAATCAGAGCCACCTGCAGGCACCCTGGTGTCTTTCTGAAGGGACCAGGGCATCTGATCTTCTTCGCACTGCCAGCCTGTGGCTGCAGAGTGGGTGGGATATGCAGATGTGTCACTGACATTTGCATATTAACCGTTGACATTTGCATATTAACCATTGGGCAAAGTGCTCTAAATCAGCTTATAGAGAATAGATCCAGCAGCTTTGATCAGGGGCATTGCCTCAGTGTCTCTGTGAGGCAGTGTATGCCTCTGCTGGTCTTTGACGATACTGTATTCTAGAATGATCACTCCTCCCCGTAAAAACAAGGGCTGGAGCGTGGCACGTGCTCCTCCAGCCTGGCCTGCGTCTTCCCGTCACTCACAAAGCCGGAAGTCTGAATCCGCGTCCCTGCCCCACGCCTGCGTCTTTTCGTCCCTTCTCCCTGTGTCGGCTCCGGTCACCCTGGCGTCTCGTGGAGCCCGTGTCTCCTGTGTTCACCGGTGATGCCCGGTTGGCAACAGGCACATACATAATTGACACCAGCTGAATACACGAACAAGCGTTTCCAAGGGGAGTGATGGGCGCACACAGAGGCGGGCATGGCGAGGCAGGCTGGCGTCAGTGACCGGGCTCCGTGAGCGCCGCACAAGGGGGTGGGCAGAGGTGGGCTCGGGCCACTTTCTGCAAAACCTCCGTTTCTTAACCAGGAGGGAGGGAGTTTAGCCTTAAGACAATGCAAGCTCTGGGACTGTCAGCTCAGATTCATGCAAATAAGAGACTGAAGCCAATATCGAGCTTCGCCAGTAATTCCGAGGGAACACACGACTGATGGACACAGGCGGGAACAGGGGCAGAAGCCCAGGATCCGTCTCGGCGCTTCGCACACGGCCGACCCGGCTAACATCGGAGGGCCCCGGGGGCCACGCGTTGCATGTCACTTTGGAAGAGCGCTGGCGGTCACCACTCTATATGCAGACGGTCACACAGCTGAGATGACTTTCCTAAGAGCCACGCCCCTAAGCCCACCCGTGCGAGGATTGTTTGTTCGCCATAAGCCATCCCGGGCAGGCGGGTACTTGGCTAGGTGCCAACCAAGATAAGACTCTGGTGCCGGCAAGCACCCGGGGCTGTCACTGGTGAGGGGACAGGAGGGAGTCCAGACCACCTGCCCTCCTTCCTTCCCAGAGGTGTCCCCACCGCACTGTCCTGCATGGACAGAGAACACGCTGAGTGCGGCCGGGTAAGCCTGCCCTTCACAGACCCACGCCTGACGAGCGGCTTTGAGGAGCTTAGAGATGGGGGCGTCACATCCGACCGTGTTTCTGTCGGAGTTGCCTGAAGAAAGGGACGCAGGTTCACGGGCGAGGGCGAGGGCCACGTCTCAGGTTGCTCTGATTCCCGCTCCGCCCCAGGGCACGAATACCTGCCTCTCAACAGACATCTGCTGAACGGACTCCGACATATGAGTTTCATGTTCATTTTTACAAACTGGTTATAAAATATAGTAAGATAGATAGCAGAGTCAGCAGGTTGGGGGCCTGGATGTCCAAGGCGAACACACAGAGAGCAGTAGACACACTGGCTTCGTGTCTGTCCGTGTTTTGCAAGAGATTTGTCCGGAAGCTCTATTAGTGAAGAGATTAAATTGCTTCATTTGTCACTGTATCCCTCATATTTAGTACAGTATGTTCATACAACTAATACTCTCTTGAAGGAATGTACTGAGTGAGTATGTATGAAATTGAAAAAATACACTAAGCTATTAGGAATGAGAACTGATATATTTAGAAGCATTGGTGGAGCTGGCAGGGATGAGCTTTAAGGTGATTATGCATCAGAGAAAATCACTAAGCCCTTTGGTCGAGGATCTTAAAAACTGGGAGAGACAAGGGGCGCCTGGATGGCTCAGTCGGTTAAGCATCTGAGTTTCTGTTCTGGATCAGGTCATGATCGCGTGAGTTTGAGCCTCGTGTCGGGCTCTGTGCTGATGGCCAGGAGCCTGCTTGGGATTCTCGGTCTCTCGCCCTCTCTCTGTCCCTCATCCACTCACACTATCTCTGTCTCTTTCAAAGTAAATAAATACACTTAAATTTTTAAAAGAAAAAAAATCAAGAGAGACATTCTGAACAGGTTTTAGCAAGCGGTGGAGACAAATGTCACTGAATGACACGGCTGGCTTGCTGGAGGAAGAAAATTGTTTGGCTGACTCATCCCAGACCCCCCGGTGACTGAGGAGTAAGGGGATCACGAAGGAGAAAATTACAATCGTCAGCGTGGGAAGCGGTTCTGGCCCGAACGGGGATCGAGGTGAGGGTGAATTTTGGAAATGTTCCCACGATGGTAACAGGCAGCTCACCGGCAAGACACAGCCACGTGGGAAGGAAGAAAACAACGGAACTCAGTGCAGCAGTATTATTGTTTCCCACGGCAGCTAATGGTGCAGGGAGCAGAGAGGAGGGCGCACCCCCGGTGGAAGAGAGAGAGAGAGAGAGAGATCCCAAGTGTTTTCATGGCTGTCGGAGGGGAGGCTCCCGGCTGAGCCGGCCTGGAAGGGAGAACACCGTGCAGAACCATGGCGGCCTGGTTGCCCTCCGTTCCCCAAAATTCAGTCCCCGCCTCCTCCGTACCCGGGACTGACTCCCAGAGGCTACGTCACTGGCTCAGTCAGGGTGCCCTGTGGCCTTCCGCATCCGCCTGGGTTTGCGGTGGGGCTTCCCACGCCCCTGCTTGGTCCCGCACTGCTGCTAGCAGCTGTGTTCCTTCAGATCCTGGCTTCTGGCCGAGGGCCCCTCCTCCAGGACCCCACCTCTCCTGGGCCTGTCCCCTTCCTTCACCCGTGTCCTCAGGCCCAGCAACCGTCAGGCTCACTCGAGCCAGTCTCTGGGTGCACAGACTCCCCCATTTCTCCCGTGCCCCTGCCCGCCCTGCAGCGACCCCTCTCTTTACTCCAGTCCCTCCATTCAAACCATCTGGGGTTTCTTGCTGGAACCCCGGCTCCCGCAAACGACTTCAAGTGGTTTAACAAGGTGCGTGAACGCATCTGGAACTCCAGAGTGACCTGGAAATGTCCAACGTCTGCGGCTGAAAGGCGGGAACAACGGCCCACTGGCTTTTGGAAGGTTTATTAGAGCAACCTTGTTATTTGACAATCTCTCTCTCTCTGTGTGTTTTATTTAGCCACACGATACCGACAAATTCCCCAGGCTTGCTTATTCTCCCCCTGCCTTTGAGCAGTGAGATCAAACAGCTAAGAAGAAATCACTCGTCCTCCGCTCCCCCGTGGTGCACCCTCCCATGTGAGCCCGGAGAGCAAACAGCACCGGAAACGCGGTAGTAAAACGGTTCGGCGTCTTCTCAGCGGGTGCGTCTCTGCGAGCGCGCGAGAACGGACACCTGCGGGGCCGGGCTGTGCGCGCCGCGACGAGACGCGTCGTATCGAAAGTCTCAGGAGGAGACACCACGCTAATTGCAACCGCTCACACCTTCCTCTTCTCCTCGGAAACGCTCCCGGCCGGCCTGGGTCAGAGGGCAAAGCTTGCGGTGCTTGGCAATCCACGTGCACTCTTGGGCAAAAAAATATTCTACCCGGCCCGGGGCGGTGCGTCCGCTGAGCATCCCCCGTGTGCCTCCATCAGCTCTCGTTCCACGACGCCTGAGAAGGGAGAAGCCTGACCCACCTGCGGAATCCAAGAGCGGGGCGGGGTCCACAGAAGAAGTGAAACTGGGAGCTCCCAACGGGCCGGGCTCCCGCTCTCGCTCTCATCTCTGCTTCCCGAGAGCATTATCTCATTTCTCGCGGTTTATCCACCAGCTTTTTCTGTTTTCTGTTGCTCTGCCTTAAAATGACACGCCTGCAAACACGGCAGAGGCCAGCCCACCTCGACCCCTTCACCGATCTGAAGTGTGTGTGGACCCCTGTAAAGTGCACGGCATATTCTAGAAGCTGGGGCAGCGTAGGGAGAGAAGGGAGGGAGACCAAGGCCTGGCTCCTGCTCCTCGCCCAGTATGCGAGGCAGGCGAAAATAAAAAGAAGTAGCATGCTACGTGGTTTGCTTGATGCTTTACCTGAATTACTCTCATATAAACAAATAACGTAATCAATGTTTAAGGCTTACCTTAGGAAGACAGCTGTAGGTTTGGAAAATTAAAGTCTCGGCTGAGGAGTCCCGGGGGGGTTGGTCAGAGCAGAAGTACGTTGTGCCGGGGGGCAAACGGGGACCAGTGACTGGCAGGCAAAGCGAAAAGGTACGAAGCCGAGATTGCGTGGGCTTCAAACAGTCTCTGTTTCTCCGGGAGAAACGCGGTGTTCTGCCACCTGGCTCTGGTCAGGAGATAGCATGGGGGCGTGGAGTGCCGACCTCCCTGCGGCCACAAGAACCGTGGGCTGAGCTGCCAGTGCAGTGGGGCCCCCACACGAGAGTCACTCCTGACGCCCCAGGGACGGCTCCTCCCCGTGCTGGAGGCATCGCGAGCCACTCAACAGGACGCAAATGAGGGGAAGCGGGTCCCCGATGTGGGGACCTCGGCTGTAGCACAGTCACAGGGTAAACTAGGGGAGGGCTGTGAGTGAGAAGCTAAGAGCAAGGGCAGCGGGGGGCGGGTTGCTCAGAGCGGAGGAGCCGATGCGGTAAACAGGGGGCGTCTGGATGCCGTCCTCCAGCGACCCAAGCACCGAGGCGCTAGTGTCACCTCCTCTGCCCCTGGCGTGGCCCAGAAGGCGTCCCAGCCTGGAGGAGATGGCCCTCAGCCTCCTGAAGGCCTCGGCAGCTCCCTGGACCGCCAGCAATTGCTCCGTCTGCCTCCTCGCTGGCCACCAGAACGCGCAAGTCACACCCCGAGGACACGGCAGGTCTGCTTAGACATGCGGCGTCCTCGTGCCCGCCCAGCCCTTGATGGACAAAATATGCCGTCGGGGTATCTGGTTCTCCGTGGGCCTCCCCTCCCCGCTCCTCAGGGACGAAGTGAGCGCCAGCACGGGTCACCGGAACGGCCTGAGCGCCCCCAGGCGGGACTCCGCTCTGCAGGAAAGTGACGCCCACTCCCGAATGCGCTATGGTGCACCTCGCTCCCGAGCCGAGGGCCCCGGACCTTCGCGGCACCCGATAAAATATCGCGTGGGCCCATGGAGACGCATTTTACGGCGATTCCAATGGATTACAAGAAAACTGGGCAGGCAAAATGAGCTTCCCTTCCAAACACTGTAATTCTGATGGCAACACACGTGCCGCTCTCCCGTTCTCTCTGCACAGCCTCCCTGGTA
This sequence comes from Paguma larvata, assembly GCA_030068075.1. Lineage (NCBI taxonomy): Eukaryota > Metazoa > Chordata > Mammalia > Carnivora > Viverridae > Paguma > Paguma larvata. Next base: position 56,936 of record JAINVK010001287.1, on the reverse strand, counting down.
ACGAGGGTGCCGCCGAACACCTCTGTCTCCCCCGAGCACAAGGCGTGCATAAGCAACAGAGCCCAGAAACTGCAGCATCAAAGTAAAATTGAATTTCAGGCTATAGGAAAAGGTGCAAAATGAAATAAAACTTCCAGGATTAAGGGGAAATTCAGACTTAAAATGACAACCAAAGTGAGAGCCGTTTCGCGGAGCGGGAGAGACTCCAGGTCCATATCCTCGGATTAGAAAACGAGGCAGGAGAGGGGGACGGGGGCTCCCTGACACAACCCTAAAATTCAGTCTCGCGGCTCGGGATTTCCGGGGCTGCTGCAACACACGGCTTGGGGAGTCGCCCTGTAATTCCTCCTTCGAAAAAAAGTCAGATCATCTCAGAGAGACGCACTCGCCCCTCATCGAAAAGCATTCTGGAACTCCCAGGAGCCAGAATATCCCCCCAAGCGATGCAGGGCAAGAGGCATCAAAGCCTCGCAGCAGATTCTAACCCCCACCTCGCGAGCAGGTCGTGGCGCCGACTGTCCTGGGACCAGGCTCCCAACAAGATGCCCAGCCCGGGCGCGGGTTCTCCACCAGCGAAACGGGCCCAACTCACCGTTTCTGTGACTCTCTTACCCCGAGCGACGCCGCACGCCGTCGGGGGCCCGGGGATCGGCTTTTACACAACGGCTTCCCAGGCAAACGAAGCGAAATCACAGACCAGCGAGTACTCATATCTTCCCCGCTCGGAATCTCGGTCCGGGGAAGAGACGCGCAGAGGCCTCCCCCCAAAGAGGGAGCACTTCCGACACGCGCAGGGCCCCGACGCCCCGCCTGGCAGTCCCCCCGCGCTCTGCGTGAGGCCATTTCAACTGAACGTGTTTGCACCGTGCCTGGAACCAGAAGCTCTTCTCCGGGTGACGCCTTTGCAGTTCTGTGACATGCCGTATAAAGTCTATTTGGAATGTTTACACTTGTGACGAGAACGGCGGAAATCCAGCAGACGTTACTGGCTCAAGTTTGTACGTGAAACGCCGAAGGAAGGTACTGATTTCGGGCACAGCCACATCTAGGTGTCAAGCACGCCACGGCGGTGGGGACCGCCCCCTCCCCTGTCCGCTCCTGTCTGCATCCTACTCCCAGGCAGACTCGGGCCACATCACGGCACAGGAGTCCCCAGCTGCTCCCAGGTCACCAGCCGGAAGGAAGGCTTACTTCCTGCCAAAGTCCCGGGGCTGGCTTCGCTGTCACGATAGTCTGGACATGCTATTGAGCGTTTTCCAGCTGCCTTAATAGTTATGCGTCACAGGCGGAGTCCAGAGAGGGCGCCGAAGATTCCCTGAGTGTGGAGAGGGAGATAAAAATCCAACAAGCAACTGAACGAGGGACACAGTGTTACAGGAGCCAGCGGAGAGACTCACGTGTCCGAAGGCTGGCCTGGGGCTTCCGTCGTGCATCTCGGTGGGGGAGGGGGGGCAGGCGATTGTGCGGGTGGTGCAGAAACTGGCACCGTGGAGGCAGGAGCCCCCTGCCCATCGCCAGCCCGGCCTCTCCACAGGCTCCCCGAGTGCCCACACATCATGGCTCCAGCCGCTGTCCCACAGCGAACGTGTCAAGAAAGAGCTGAGCAGGGGTGCCTGAAGCAAGCGACCGACTTTTGATTTTGGCTCAGGTCATGATCTCAGGGTTGGTGAGTTCGAGCCCCACATCAGTGCAGAGGCTGCTTGGGATTCTCTCTCTCTCTCTCTCTCTCTCTCTCTCCCCCTTCTCTCTGTCTCTCCCCTGCTCATATACGTGCTCTCTCTCTCTCTCAAAATAAATAAACTTAAATCTTTTTAAGAAAAGAAACAGCAAGGCAGAGGGCAACACCGGTGATGCTGTAACTTCGCGAGCCACAGCCATCGCTCTGCTCTGCTCTCCTCACTGGCTGCGAGGTGGTGAGTCCGACCCACGCCTGCGGGAAGAGTGCTGGACTCCCCACCTTCCGAAGGGGAGGGGTGACACAGGACGCGCAGACATGTTCTGAAACCACCACACCAGCCACGCTGCAGGGTCTGCTTCAAGACTTATTTGGTTTTTTTTTAAGTTTTTTTTAATGTTTATTTATTTTTGAGAGAGAGAGAAACAGAGCATGAATGGGGGAGGGGCAGAGAGAGAAGGAGACACGGAATCCGAAGCAGGCTCCAGGCTCCGAGCTGTCAGCACAGAGCCCGACGCAGGGCTCGAACCCACAAACCGTGAGATCATGACCTGGGCCGAAGTCAGACAAATAACTGACTGAGCCTCCCAGGCACCCCTTCAACACTTATCTGTATCTCGAGGCAATAATTCAAACCTCCCTATTTCTCTTTTCCTGCTTGAGTGAACTACTTAGACCTGGGTTTCCTGTCCTATTCAACAGACAGGGAGAATCGTACCCGATACAGAAATCAAAACTGCCCCCCCATGACACTTAATGTGCTGTCGAGTCTGACTGCTCACACTGAAGGGCCTGGTTTTTAGGTCACAGGCAGAACGCTGGGGTTTCTCAGAAAGTCAGCAGTACGTGTGGCCATCTCTTGTCGCGCTGACTTCGATGGCCTGAAACGGCTTATCCGCGCACGGGAGCTGTGTGAACCTGCAGGACCGTGGCTGATTCGCTCGGTGATCCTGGCGCCTCGCAAAGTATCTGGTTGGGGTTAGCTGGTCCATCTTCATGTGCGGAGCAGGACAGACCTGCACAAGGTCGCTGCCCAAAATGACTGTCCGTGTTTCCGATGGTTAGAATTTTGCTTTTATGATACGTTCTTTTGCCAGCAAAGATTTGCTTGAAGCTAAAGCCCCTCCATCAGGAATGCACCCCCCCTCCCCGTCACAGCACTGATCTCACGGGAAGATACGGTTCGGGGGAGACAGCTCGCTCTGGGACCGGGACGCTCGAGAACGCCCAGGGACGCTTGCTTTTTATTCACCCGGAGACGCTCATTTAATCCAAGCCTTCCCGCATAAACCGCTACTTTATACCATGAGGGCCTCTTCAGGAAGAACTTTAACTCCTGCGTCTCCCCAGAACCCCGACTCGACAGGTTTCACACCTGTATTTACTCCGTGAGCACCACGTATACAACACTACCTACTTTAATTTCTCCGTATTTCTTTCTTTCTTTTTTAAGTAGGCTGTATGCCCAGCGTGGAAAACTTGCAACCTCGAGATGAAAACCCGAGCTGAAATCAAGAGTCGGACGCTGGGGTGCCTGGGGGGCTCAATCGGTTAAGCATCTGACCTCACCTCGGGTCTGATCTCATGGTCTGTGGGTTCAAGCCCCACATCAGGCTCTGTGCTGATGGCTCAGAGCCTGGAGCCTGCTTCGGATTCTGTGTCTCCCTCTCTCTCTGCCCCTTCCCAACTTGCACTCCATGTCTCTCTCAAAAAGGAAATAAACATTAAAAAAAGAAAAAAGAGTCAGGTGCTTAACCGAGTGAGCCGCCCAGGCGCCCCATTCTACAGATCTCTCAATCCAGACGCCTATGAACTTCTCGAGGAGGGAGCCCAGCAGCCACGTCCGCCTCTGTCCCCAGGGGCAGAATTCTGTCCTTGAGACCCTGTCACACACAGAGGTCCCAGGAGGCAGGACAAAGACAGTTCATATTTTGAGAGGAGGCGAGAGGCATCGGTCAGTCCCTCACAGGGAATAATTCACGTGACCTGCCTTGGGCTGGATCTCGGCTTCAGGGCCCACCGCGTGGGAGTGAGCTCTTTGCCTTTGGTGTGAGGACAACACACCGCTAAATTCAGCGTGGTTGCAGGTACAATACCAGAAGAGACTACACATATTGATCTCTTAATAAATGGGAGATATTTGTAGTCAAACTACTGTGTGCAGGTGTCCACAAGTGGACGTCCCGCTCCAGTGGGCAGGGGTTACCCTGAGGTTCTGGAATGTGCACAGACAGCGGAGGTCCGCGAGACGGGTCTGGCCGTTAGGTCTGCAGAACGCTGAGCCGACTGCGGTGTCTAACGTTTCCAGGGACAGCGAGAGCCCAGCACGCGGGCTGGCACGGGGCTCAGGACCGTCTGCCGGGCAGCCAAGCCATTCCGCTGTCCTATGTTAAAACAGCACTCGACAATAAATACTAAATGGAATTTTCCTGCCCATGCAAAATCCAATTCGCATCTTCTCATAAATCCTGCCCGAGCATTCTGCTACAATTTCTTAGGCTCGTAACCCCATCACAAGGTCACCCTGAAATTCGTTTGGAGGCAGATTTCGCTGTGGCAGGCATGGCTGAATAAAGAACGGGGGGGTGGGATCAGGACGGGCTGTTCGGGCTGGTATTTATGCTGTGGGAAGAAAACCCAAGTTCCGATCCTATCAACGGCATTAGAACTTGTTGATTTCCTTTGTTTTTAGATGATTTTAATGTATGCTCTGAGACCGCTCTCTAACAGAATGAATCGATTTTAATTTCTCCTGCCAAAAGGTAATCAATGCACATCGTAACTCAGAAGCGTTGCGAGTGTTTTCATTCCTGCAATGCAAAGAGAATTTAGCATCTGTGTCCTTAAAGGCAGACACAGGAAATGAACAGCGTAGGCAGTCGCCACGATGGACAGAAAGCAGTCCCGTCTCGAAGCCAGTTCTTGTTCCGCGGAGAGCAAACAACGTGGCGCAAACAACGTGGCCAGTACCTGGGCCGCTCAACCCTGCTTCCCCCTTGAAGGAAATGCGTACGGATCCCTGAGGCAAGTTTGTCATAAGAATAAAAGAATGAAAGCCCCTGGGTATTTTTGTAATTAATAAAATTAATGCAAGCTTAAATGCCGAGACCGGAAGATCTGTAATAAAAGACGTAACGTGTGACACTGCACTCCTGTACAGTGCACTCCCCGGTACATAGTAGGTGCTCAGAAAAGTCTATGGCTTGAATCCAGAGCAAAATAAGTACCACGCATAATCTCACTGTTATTGGATTTTGTTACATTTTACCTTTAGCGTCTTGACTGTTGTGTGTATGTGTGTGGATACACACTAGAGAACTGACAGCGTAGTCTTGGGCCAATAAGTACCTTAAAACACCATTTCATTGGCCCAGTTACATTTGGCTATGTGAGTATGTTAAAGTCACTCAATTATTCCTCTATCCTTACCTGGCTAGCAGATTCCAAATTTTTATTATTTAAGAATTTTTTTAGAATGTTTATTTATTTACTTATGACAGAGATGGGGCGGGAGTGGGGCAGAGAGAGGGAGACACGGAATCCGGAGCAGGCTCCAGGCTCCAAGCTGTCAGCACAGAGCCTGACGTGGGGCTCAAACTCACAGACTGCGAGATCTTGACCCAAGACAGAGACAACCCCCGGGGACGAACGCTGATGTTGACCGAACGGAAAAGTACCTGCTTATGTTCAGAGAGGCCCAAACGATCGCTATGCATTTTGAAATTGATCCTGACACGATTCCATCTACACTGGCAGCTGTGTACAGCAGAAAAACCCACTTTTTACTCTCCGGAATATTTCAGCTTTCGGAGGGCAGTAAAGAGGTCTCGACCTTGTAACGGAGGTTGAGGTCGTATGCCTCATTGCTCCGGTGCCGAAACGGGTCTCCCTTTACGTCAAAGATGAAGGATCCAGAGCCCCCTGCATTTTCTGACTGGAATCTTTTGTTCGTGGAGATAAAGCTCTCTAAAACAGTGAGATGGAAAACCTGCCTTCCTAGACTGCTGATCCCGGAGCATCACTGCAAAGTGAAGGTTCCACTGAGAAAAAGTTTTGAAATCTTATAAAAGAGCAGATCCAGGGGCACCTGGGTGGCTCAGTCAGTTAAACATCTGACTTTGGCTCGGGTCATGATCTCACAGTTTATGAGTTCGAGCCCCACGTTGGGCTCTGTGCTCAAAGCTCGGAGCCTGAAGCCTGCTTCAGATTCTGTGTCTCCCTCTCTCTCTGCTCCTCCCCTGCTCATGCTCTGTCTCTCTCAGAAATAAACATAAAAAAAAACCTTAAAAAAAAAGCAGATCGTATATAAAAAAAGGAAAATAAAAAAGTAGCTCGGAAAGCAATAAAGTAACCTCCTGCCTGGTAACTCCGCGGATCCCAGGATCCCAGCGGGAAGCCGAGAATGGACTAGCATACAGCGAGGTCTAGGAAGTGCATGTAAGCAGAATGACAACCACGCTGTCTTCTGCTCACGGCCTCCAGCCCCCTGCGTCCTGCCGCTGAGGTTTCCCCACGCTCGCTCACGCACCCACCCTGGGGCTTCTTTTTCATCGCTGCACACTATTCCACCGCTTCGGGGCGGCTCAGGTTTTAAGCTCTCGTCGGTTGACAGATATTGGTGTTGTCTCCGGTTTGGGCTATTACAGAAAATGCAGTATTATGGAGACAGAAACGAGACAAAAATGATTGCTTGGAATTGGAATAGAAAGAATTCACAGCAGATGAGTTAAAAAAAAAAAAGAACTTTTTCTGGGAATGGAAGGGCTCTAATAGCAGATTGTGGTGATGGCTGTAGTTTTCTAAAACTCATTTGACGGCGTTCTTTACATGGGCGAATTTTACAGTATACAATCTAAAACTCGAAAGCTCTAAAGGGAAAAAAAAAGAGCTCTAAGTAAGACTACAAACCTCCCCATCCTCTGGCTACTTCTCCAACTGTGTCTCGGAGGAGAAGGCACACCAGGCTAACTGGCAACAAAATTCATCATGAGAGTTAAAAGGCTAACAAGTCACCACGGAAACTTCTTGAACTAATTGGTACACAGCACGGACACGGACGGCTATCAGAAGACGGGCCTTCTAGAAATGAGAGAAAATACAAAACATGTCCATTTAAAAATAAAACGAGCCATCCTGTCCAAGAGAACAATAATTGGAATGAAATTTTTAGAACATAAGAAACAAGATGATATTTTTCACAGTTTGACTATAAATAAAGCTACTTGTGATGGCTCCTGTAATCTTTCTTTTGTTTCTTTTTTTAACGTTCCATGAAATACTATTATCTCTCCCTAAACTGCTCCCCAGCCCTGCAAGAAACAGATCGTGTGAACACGGCACTGGTTCCGTGCAGCCGGGCACGCCAACGAAGGTGGCAGGTTCAGGACGCTGGCCGGTGCTTGCGGGAAACAGCCGTCACAGAGACTGAAGATGGAGATCGGAAGGACGCAGCAGCCTGGGAGGCTCAATGATCCAGAGGTGGCCTGTCCCCCAGAACCTCTCCCTCAAAACATCTGAGGCATGCAGGGATGTATGCACCTGCTTTAGAATGAACACCCCCCAAAACAGTATGACTACGGAGACTCATGACTCTTAGCAAATTTTTAAAAAATCGTATTTTACGTAATGCATATATGCCTATTACGTATATGTATACGCACAAATATAGACACGGTACAGATGAGACAGGATGAGGATGGAGATACAGAGGAGACAGAGAGGAGGCTGTATGGATACATGGGTATGTAGACACGGATACAGACATAGACCTGCAGTCCCCACAGGGGACTTCCTTTTCCATCTTCGCAGAAAGGACTCTAAGGGCCGGGCACATATGGTGTGCACACGCACGCACCCACGCGCACACACGTACACATACATCCGCTTCACACGCAGACTCCAGTTCAGCAATGTACAGGAAGACGAATGGCAGCCCACGGCGTTCTCGATGGGACATCAGCTATTTCTGCCACTGCAGACTCTCCTGGTGCTTCCGACGAACGAGGGGCTTAGCCCTCCTCGGAGCAGCACACACTGGAGCCGGTCGGCTTTGTGACCTCACAAGCCGCCGGCTACCACACATCCGCCGCGCTCCACAGCACTGGAGCGGGCTCAGGGAGCACTCTGATGAGCACCAGCTAGCGGCGTGATGCCATCGTCGTTGCTCCCGGGCTATCACTCAGGCCGCGTTCCTGAGTTCCGCAGCCGCGCAGCAGACACGGCCGGCGCGTCAGCCCTGCGCCTACCGAAGGCAACAGCAGGTTCTGCGAGCGAAGCTGTGCGGCACTAACTCACTGCGGTCGCCCGCTGAAAGTGGGTGTTAGATAATTTAATTCTGAATCTGGTACTCTACTTGGAAACGGGAGGTATTACCTATCAGCTGTATGGATGCAATAAAAGTAGGGCAACACGGGGGTGAGTGAAGGCAAACCTCGAGCTTCCCCGTGCTCCCGCAGAGTGGGGCTGGGGGAGAGTCGGGGGATGGGGAATGAGTCAGCCCGAGGGAGCATTTCACAGACAGCTGGGCTCACGATTCCCCCTAATGTGACGCCGCAGTGCGGTCCGGGGATGGTCCCAGAGCTCTGCTCTCCGGGCTGTCCGCCCACGGGACGTCCCCGCACACCTTCCCCTGAGCTGGCTGTCCGAGGCGGGCCTCGCAAGCAGCATCGAGGTCTCCTCCCACCTCTGCCCGTATCGACCCCGCGTTTTCCTCAAGAACAACGCACTTGTGTGGGTCTCTTTTGCAATCGCTTGAGAGGTAACATTGTCTATGATACTCACATTTCCTGCTTCCCACGACATGGGATTTTCGGCTCGACCTAAGGTCGATACACACGCATGACGAGGTCGGGCTGCTCCCCACAACGGCAGAATAAGACTCCATCGGACGGATGTACCAGTTTTAAAAGCCAATGCACCTCTTGATGAATATTATATTATTTTTGGACCCCAGATATTTTTTTAAAATACAGCAATGAAGCTGTTGTATACACCTCTCCACGTCCGCAGCTAAGCTTTAATCTGGACTAGATGTATCTAGAAGCGCAATGTCAGGGTCACACAGATGCCCGTCTTAAATGTTACTAGCCAGACGCTGACAGATACCTCTCCAAAGAGGACGCAGCATTTTATAATTGCTCCAGCACAGCGCACACAGTCTCGGGAAAAGCATTTTATTACGTGCATCTTTTTTTCCCCTCCAATACGATTAGAAGAAATGATGTCTCATAGTATTAGAAACAATACCTCAGTCTGCTGTCTCCCTAACACAGAAGTTATTAAAACACACTGGAACAGAAATACTCCTGACAGGTTCTAAATTCAAACGCTGCACTTAATAAAACCTCCACATACAACTAATGTAATTCATCTCGTACTCTGGGAAATTTTCATTTAGAGCATGGAAATAAAATATGATTCTCCAGGACCTTGGAGGACTCGGGGACACGTGCTCCACACAGCCTACAATCATCTTAACAAGCTGAAAACAATTAATGGGTGGTTTTCTTAGAATGGCCGTCTTGATTATTTCAGTGCATTCTCGAATAGACTGGATTCTCACGAGAGTTCGGCAACGGCCGACGTCGCGTTCCGGTATTACAGAGGACGCTGGTGAAACGCGAGGCGGCCAGCCTGAGAACGAGACGCATGTACCAGCTGTCCCGACTCTGACGCCCGCGCGCCCTCCGCGCTCTGTGAAGGAATTCTCACTCAAACGGCACCACGCACGAAGGTCGTAATCCGTAAGTCACTGATAAGGATGTGCCAGCCATTCGAGGCATCCCACGAATCCCGCTGGAAAAGGAAAATCGCACGACCGCGATGACTTTATCCCGCCCTCTCGGGCTTTGCTGTGGTTACGCCCGCGTTCTGGACGTCAGAAGAGTTGAACTGTCTCTCGGATGACAGACTGCCAGAAAATACATCTAATCAAGTTATTGCATTAATAAAAAATTACTTTATTTTTATTTTTATTTTCCATCACTGGGTCTGTGATCTTGGCAGAGCCAAGCGGCAGTAAAGTACAACCATTCAAACTTGGCTTTGGAAAGCAGAACGGATCTCGTCAAACCATCTATGAGAGCTCGATTACAAGTCATTTTTGCCAGAAACCGAGAGGCCAGATCTTCCCGATTTCCGATCTGGGAGCCCCGGCAGACGGACCGAGTGTCCGAGAACAGACCGTCTTCCGGGACCCTGCCGAACAAGATTTCCCACGGTGCACTGCAGCTTATTTTCCTTTCCGGTTTTCCGTATCTCTCTTTCCCTAATTCAGAAACGACCCGGGTTCACTACGGGAATTTTCAGAAATAAGCACGGAGCAAATGAAGGGGACACAACGAGGGCCCCGCGCGGCCTCGCCGTCTGGGCTGAGCACTGTCAGCATGCTCTTTCCCGCCCTCTCTTCATCATGCCCAAAACCGGTATGACGGTGCGAGCTCTCGCCGTCTGCTGACTTCTCTAACACACCACTCGGGATACGATTCATACGCTGTAAGACTCGCCAAGCTGGAGGGCACGAGTCAGTGGCTTCTGGTTTATTCACAGCACGTGGGAGGGTATCTTCACTACTTCTGGAAGAAACCCCCGTCCACGGCGGTCAGGCTCCAGCCCCGAGCAGCGAGCCGCTCCGCACACAGCGTCTAAGCGGGGCCACAAGGGGTCGTCCGCGGCCGGCCTGTGTCGCGTGGGGGAACGTCCTCGAGCCAACCCGCCTCGTACGGGGCCGAGCCTCCTCTCCGTGTAACTGCCGGCCGAGCGACATCCCCACTCGGGGACGCACCACGTGGGGAGCCTGGCCACCTCTCGGCCGCCGTGGGCGGAGCTGGCGTGAAGGTCTGTGCAATGGCTTTTCCCCCGACTTCCGCTTTCAGTTCCCCTGGGGGCTTAACTAGCACCGCCGCGCCTGTGGGAACTAGGTTAGCCCCTTCTAGGGGTATAACTAGCACCGCCTGTGGGAACTAGGTTAGCTCCGCCACCTCCTGGGGTCGTCCTGTGTCCATACCCTGGCTGCACTGGTTTTCAGGGGCGTCTCCTCATTTGCACCTCCCTCCCACGCTCTCCTGAAGTTTCCTTCTCCCGAAGGCTTCGCTCAGCCCCACTGCTCTGAGTTTCTCTCGAGCGGATCGGACGGCCGCGGTGCTCCGCCTGCCCGCCGGCCTCCTCTTCTCGGGGCTCCGCCTGCCCCTCGCCCCTTCTCGGGGCTCCGCCTGCCCGCCGCCCGCCTGGCCTCCGGCCCCTCCTCCTCCAGCAGGATCCATCTCTTCTGTCATGAAAGTGAGAACGCCGGTCAGCGTACAACTTCTCCATCCGTGCGGGCGGTTCTGTCTTTGTCTCTGGTTTCCCAGGGTTTCCCCCGAATTCTTTCTCAGCTGGTATTTTCATCGTCCCCGGGCAAGCCCCGCAGCCGCCCGTCCGGAGAGGAGCCCTTGCTGGCCCCGGCCTGCCGGGTGCGTCAGGCTCCCGGTCTCCACTCACATCCCGGCTCTCTCCTCATGCACCCTGGGACCCGCCACCTTTGCACCCTCGCTCGGCTCAGCCCTGTGTGTGCCTGAACAAACCCTTCCCTAAGTTTCCAACACGTGCATCACTTTCCCGGCGCGTTGCCAAGGTGGCCTCCCTAGCCCTCCCGTTTCTCCAGAAGCCTCCGCAGGAGCCCGGCAGAGGGAAGGGGGTCACCAGGTTCCACGTGCTTTTCATCGCCCCACTGCAAATCCCTCAACACCTGCTTGTCACAAACTGCTGAGAAAGAGGATTCGGGCTGCCCAACCCACCTCGTCTGTTCTTCTGTCTTTGGAGCAGAAAAATGATTCTGAGCTGGACACACCACTGTCTATAATAAAAGTTTCCCACTTTCCTTTGACGTCGGGGGCAGCCACTTGGTTCAGTCCTGGCCAAGGAGATGCAAGAGAGAACTGGGGGTTGGCATGGGTTTCCAGGGAAGTTGCTGAAAGAGAGCTGACCCAGCTCAGAAGACCGCTTTCTGCAGGGCAGACGTGATGGCCGGCACCCCCGCAGCCACCTTCATCTGTGAGGATGGAAGCCTTGCCCTGGCATGGGCAGAACCTGGGACCCTGGAGGTGCTAGGGAGTGTCGTACCAGCCCCGGCCCACCCACACCCGGCTTTTTCTGGGTGAGAGAGAAATAAACCTCTTCTTGGTGTAAGTCATTTTTTCTACATTAAAAATGAAATGATCGTAACAAATATAGTTTGAGATTCCTTTATCGATGCCAGAAAATCCTCCCTTGAACATACAGTCATGGTTTTGTATATTGGTCTGTATCTGAAGTATCAATTGTTTCTATAGCAGTTCATGTGTTTGTTTAAAATACATACGTCTTAGAGTAAAATATATTACCTACGATACACATAAAATTCATGCATATAACATAAATGGATAATTATGAGGAGCTGGGTACTCCTTCCTGTCTAGAGTCCCCTGGCAGAGGGCACACGCTGTGAAGACAAGGCAGTGAGCATGTCTGTCCGAAGTCTCACTGGAGCACGGAAAACCACGGAAGGTTCTGTCGTTCCAATTTATACTAACCTGTATCTATGCACCACCTACGCAACAGCGGCGAACTTTGGAAAATGCCCATCTATGCGGAGAAGAGCAAATAGATAAAAAAAATACACGGTGTGGGGCGCCTGGGGGGCTCAGTCGGTTAAGCGTCTGCCTCTTGATTTCGGCTCAGGTCGTGATCTCACGGTTCGTGAGTTCAAACCCGCATCCGACTCTGCGCTGATGGTGCGGAGCCTGCTTGGGATTCTCTCTCCCTCCCTCCCTCTCTGCCCCTCTCCAACTTGCGCTGTCTCTGTCTCTCTCAAAATAAATACGTAAACTTAAAAACAAATACTCGGCTTTTATTATACATTGATCTCAGATCACATCGGGCTGTAGTGAGGAAGTTGATGGAGGCACATTAGTTATTCTGCCCTATTCCACACTATTTCTTGGCTATGTGTAGTCAAAAAAGACCAGAGAGGGCCACCTGGGGGGCTCAGTCAGTAAGCATCTGACTTCGGCTCAGGTCATGATCTCCCTGTTCATGAGTTTGAGCCCCAAGTTGAGCTCTGTGCTAACAGCTCGGAGCCTGGAGCCTGCTTCAGATTCTGTGTCTCCCTCTCTGTGCCTCCCATGCTCGTGCTCTCTGTCTCTCAAAAATAAAGAAAAATGGGGGCGCCCGGGTGGCTCAGTTGGTTAAGCGGCCGACTTCAGCTCAGGTCATGATCTCGTGGTCTGTGAGTACGAGCCCCGCATCGGGCTCTGTGCTGATGGCTCAGAGCCTGGAGCCTGCTTCAGATTCTGTGTCTCCCTCTCTCTCTGCCCTTCCCCTGCTCATGCTCTGTCTCTATGTCTCTCAAAAATAAACATTAAAAGAAAGAAAGAAAGAAAGAAAAATGTTAAAGAACAAAATAACACTGTTTGAGATGGCAACTTTACAGGACCAGGCACACTGGTTTAATTAAAAAAAAAAAAAAAAGACCAAAGAGCTGTGATAACATTCATATGTTAATAGTATGATGATAAGGTTTTCAGCAACCCAACTTTTCCAGAAAGGGAAGGATGTATTTCAACTCAGATGAGAGATCTTCACTCCTTCCTACTGAATTCATCACGACCACAAGTGTCTCCTTAATCCATAAAATTACACCTGTCACAGTGATTTAACTTCATCAGCGCAACTTCGTGATCCGTGGTGAATTATTAGCAATACAAAATCCATGACTCTCAAACTAATTAAGACTGTCTCTTTACGTTCAGATGATCTGATTCTGACTTTTAAGAATAACTAAAATAAAAAAAAAAAAACATTCAAAGGGAGCAGGAAGAATTTATAAAGCAAGAGAACTTCTGAAGCAAAACCTTCTAATAGTGAAATACCGGCTCTGTAATACATTTTCCAATTATCTTTCAGATAAAGAGGAATGACTCTCCTCCCAGGCCACTCGCTACCCCAAATACTGGAACACGATGTTTCGTCATTGCATCCATACAGACAGAAGTGAAATGAGAAATTCCAAAGTGAGGATAAGAGTTGAATATATTAATAAATGTACCATATTCCAAAAATGTCCATTTAGCTGTCTACATTTTATTAAATGGAAATAATGCGCAGAGAGCAAAGCATTCATGGTCCAAATGGTTCACAGAGAAAGTAACCTACGTTCCGCCTTCTCTCCCGACTTCCTGGCACGCTCTCCCCCCTCTAGTAGAAATCAGTTGCTGGACCCCTCCGCTCAAAAAAGTACCTTCCTCTTGGGGCGCCTGGGGGGCTCAATTGGGTAAGTGTCCGACTTCAGCTCAGGTCATGATCTTGCAGTCCGTGAGTTCGAGCCCCGAGTTGGGCTCTGTGCTCACAGCTCGGAGCCTGGAGCCTGCTTCAGATCCTGTGTCTCCCTCTCTCTCTGCCCCTCCCCCGCTCATCCTCGTTCTCTCTCTCTCTCTCTTCCTGTCTGTCTCTCAATAATAAATAAAAACGTTAAAAGAATTTGAAAAAAAAGAAGAATATCCTGATATACTGAAAGGAAGACGAAAGGCAAGCGCCGCACGCTCGTGTGTTTCTGTGTGTTCTCCAGATGCGGAGTTTCTGTTCCAGGTAAGGAAGGGTTAGACGCAATTCTTGGAAGCCCCTGAATTATTGACCCACGGAAAAACAGCTTACGCCTTAATGGGGATGAGGCATGCTCAGAAAGTTTCCTTATTTCTCCTCCAGGCCCGAGATAAACTGAGCTAATCCTTAGCCAGAGACGCAAAAGAAAAAAAAATCATAAAAGTTTAACATTGTTCAAATCTCTTCATATTTTATAGAAGACACTACAACCACTTCTACTTACAACAACCCACAGAGAAGAGAGAAGAAGAAGAGAAGAGAAAACAGGAGAGACCAGTTGAGATCCGTCCTCCCCAATTCCTCTCCACTTCTAGGAAAGCATAAAATTACCTACTCGCACGCCTGCCTACCCACCTGCCTGCTACCTACCCTGCATCCATCCATGCATCCACTCCCCCATTCTTCCTGACTTCCGCCACCTTCACGACACACAAGGAACCTTTCTAGGGTGGCGCCTTACTTCCCAAATCACGTGACTGGCACAGAGGTATTGGGATGTGGGGCTCTGGACCAGTTCATCGCAGGACTCCGTGGGGCGTGCTAGCGCTACACAGACATTCAGGGCGGAACTCCCATGCACAGTTCTTCCTTTCCCGTTCATTCGCTCCACAAGCGAATCTTCAAGAAAACCTCTCGGAACGCCGGTCACAAAAGCAAGGACACAAGCCGGAGCTTGAGAACCGATAGCCCGAATCCTGGCCCCAACGTGAGCACAGAACACAGAAAAGGCCCCAGGTCAAATCGTCCCCAAGCTCGCATCAGAGGCTCCCTGCTCACAAACCACAAACAGCGTCACGGCCGTCAGCGGGGATCCATGACCTCAATATTAGAACAAATCAACGGAAAGAAAATAAATACACTTTTCCAAACACTCGAGTGCTCAAGTCTAATCACCTGACCCCAGAAATAATGGCTTCCACACCTGGCATTCGCTTGCTTGTCACTCTTCAATTGCCAGTAACACAAAGAGCAAAAAAATCAACCCGCCTCAAAGTGGTAAAAACACGCGACCAGATGAGGGGTCCCCCGGAGCCCCGAACGAGGCTGCAGGAAACAGGAACAGAAATCAAGAAGCACTGAGTTTCCGAGTCTCTCTGCCTGAGCCGCGAGTGGACGGATTCTCACTGGGCGGGTCTCAGACACAGATTCGAGTGTTAATTCGTCTCCAGAGTGATTCACGTGCCCCGAAGTTCCACGGCCGACACCGCCCCGTCCGCCGGAAGCGCGTACGCATGCGTGCAATCGTGCACGTGATCCCGGACTCCCCACGGCAAACGCGGAGCCCGCGTGTCCGGAGACCCACGTGCTCGCGTGCGGCCACTGCCCTGCAGGCCGTTTTGTCAGAGACGCCCAGGCCGGCCGGGAGGAGGCCGCGGGGCGAGTAACACCATCTGCGGATTGGATCCCAGGGCTACGCTGAAACTTTCAGGAGGCCTGCCTTCCTGAGAAGCACGAACTGTGCGGACCGCGGGCACCGGTGGGAGCCGCGGTGCGGACCTGAGCCGGCCGCGGGCCGCGGGGACTCACCTGGCTTCCGAGCCGGCCGATTTCTTCTGACAAACGATGACAGCGGGCGCGTACTTGCCGGTGTGCTCCGTGCCCTCCGTGACCTCCCAGATGGAGGGGCTGCTGGCTCTCACCCCCACGACGCTCACGCCTTTCTTCACCTTGGCCCTGTAGGAGACAGCGAGGGCTCAGCTCGGATGGTTCTGGGGGACCCCGGGGCACCGCTGCTTCTGGGGACTCGGGGAACGCGACTGCACGCGGGGGCCGGCAGGCGTGAGCGCACGCCCAGCACGTACTGCGATCGCCTCACCGTCCCTCTGTCCTGATTTCCCCCCAGCTCTTCCCAGCTTTCACCGAGGAGCTGCGACGGTGCGCGGACAGTCTGCAGGCATAGAGCCAAGGCTGCACTCACAGATGGCGAAAGGAAGGAGGAAAGGAAGGAAGGAAAGAAGGAAGGAAGGAAGGAAGGAAGGAAGGAAGGAAGGAAGGAAGGAAGGAAAGGAAGAAAAGGAAGAAAGGAAGAAAGAAAGAAAGAAAAGAAGAAAGGAAGAAATGAAAAAAAAAAAAAAAAAAAAAAAAGAACCACCTGCAAATCCCCAAACCATGAAGACAAGCAGAGAAGGGAAATGAAGGAAAACCGTGTAAGCAGAGTCAGTAACGGTGCTGTGTGTTCTCGGACCGTCTCCTCTGCACCGGGCTCTGGCGGACGCCTCACCTGTACTACCCGATTCCCTAACGATGCTGCGCGGGGTGGGGACCGAAGACGGCCCCGGGCGCTGGAACAGACACGTCTGACCCCTGCCCGTGCCCTTCCCACCCCACCGTCCTCCCCGTCACCGCTGCTCTGAGCGGCCGCGCACCACGTGCCAGGCGCTCATCACGGGTGTTACAGCGTCATCTCTATGACCACACGTGCCCGTGGGGTCCGTGCCACTGTCGCTTCCACCCAGTGGCCAAGGACCCGGGCGCCACGCAGCTCACGAGCAGGTGACCCGAGTGTCATCATGTCACCTGGCCGGGCGGCCACGAACCGCCACGCAGTCACACCATGCCCTGTGCCACCCTCAGCAGCACACAGACCCGTGGCTCGGAAGCCACCTGCTCTGATCCCACACATCCTCTGCTACTGGACCCTGGTCTGTGCGTGTCCGGAGGTCTCCCATCTGCCCAGCCTTTACACGAAGACAAATCTCCCGAGACAAGGGTGCCCTCCCTACACACACGCGTGTGTCACCCCAGCGCCCATTCATTCGTTCCTTCCCCATCGTCTGTGGCAGGGGGCGAATCATACGCCCAGAGGCCCTGCGTCCAGATGGGGGGGCCTCGTCCCTTCCCGAGAAGCTGCGGGAGGAGGAGACCGCACGGCAGAACCGGTTCCTTGCGTGCCCTTCTTCTCAGAAGTTTCCAGTGGAAAACAAAGGAAGGGCAGGTGTGCACAAAACACGCGACGCGCTGCAAACTGTCCGATGTTCAAACTGGCCTCATGTCGGAAGGACATGTTGGTGCCAGGCTTGCTCCTCCTCGTCCCCCGAGGGGTGCGGGGGGCACACAGAGAGCTTTGTGGCAAGAACAGCGGACGGACAAGCGAGCAGCCAGGGGGCAAGATGGTCCGGGAGGGGCGGACTCCGGGCTGTGCCTGCACGGACACGGAGGCCGGGCGCTGGCCTCTGAAACCCTGGCGCACGCTCAGACCCGGGCAGGGCGGGAGGGCCCGTGGCACTCTCGGGACTGGGGGAGGGGAAAGGACACACCCGTCTCCAACAGCGCGCACACGACCTCCCACAGAGACACCGCTGAAGATCATGGTGTCACAGAGACAACAGCAGGTCTGAGGCTGCCGCTCGAGAAAGGCCGGCTGGCAGGGGTGCCCCGGCTGGCCCCCGGGCCCTGGCCTCATGCAGAGGGGGGTCCCGCCATTCCCTGAGAAGTGTCCACGGTGCTGAACCTGTTCGTGCCAACAGTACGGTTTATGCCTGACTCTTTCTTTCTGGCAGTCTGGAATTGTGGTGTGTGCCAGGCAGAGGGGCCTGTGACCAGCCCCTGGGGGACAGCCTGGGCATCTAGGCTCAAGGCAGCTTCCCGGGTGGATGACACTTAACACGTGAAGCCACAACTTCCTGCTGGAGGGACGCGGGCCGTCCATCGTGACTCCCCGGCAGAGGGCTGTGGGCTCCCCTGGACCTCACCCCACACGTCTTTCCCCTTTGCTCAATTAGCTCTGTGTCCCTTCCTTCCCTATGACACATCACAGCTGTGATTAGGACCCTATGCTGCTAGCGAGTCATCCAACCTGGGGGCGGTCGCGGGGACCCCGACACACAAACTGACTTCGTTGGTCTACAAAGAGAAGAAGAATCGTCTCTCGTGTGTGGCCCTCGGTGCTGAAGCTGGCAGTTTAGGAGGAAAGCTTTGATGGACAGCTTTGTTTCTGCATGAAAAAAAAATGGCGTGTTTTCCGTTTTAAATAATCATCGTCCCAGCCAACACTCTGACTGCAGCCATCTACAAACTGGGAAGGGCATGCGTAGGCCAGAAGGCTGCCTCGTTTTCCAGATACTCCGGTGAAACTGCCAGGTGAACAAAGCTATGATTTCTGCCGCGCGGAACTCAATTAAAGACCAGGCAACCGAGAGGTGGTGGCACCAAAAAAACGTTCGATTCACTGTGGACAGCTGCTATTATACTGAGATGAATTCTAACGGCTGTCCCATTATTGTGCTCTGGAATTTTATTGAATCAAATTTGCTTTAAATAAATAGGTCATCATCCTGATGCGATGATCTTTTCATTCTCTAGGAGAGATCAGTGCGTACGACTTTTCTGAGACAGAGCAGCCTCGCGTTTTTCTTACATTTTATTCACAAGCAGGTCAGGTGGGGCTCAGACAATGTTTCTCCCACGAATCCTTTCTAAGTTCTCAAGAAGGAACACGGCTGATCATTTAACCTAGGAAATACCTAGGGTTTTTTGCTAATAAATTACTGCAGCTACCCGAAGCTATAATGGATAGCATTATTTCCAAGGGGACATGCTTTCGGAAATTTAGTGCAGGACGCTAGGAAGTTGCCTTTTGGAGACACGGGACGTTTCCATGAGAGAAGACACATTTCTAGGGCGTTTCAGAAGTTCCGAACTGAAGCATGTATTCCTGCTCCAGAGAGAATGAATGGCGTGTGTGGATCGAGTTCGATCGCGTGCAAGAAAGCGGGCGGTCATTCCTCGAAAACACGTCCACGGCATATACTGAACACGGCCCGTGTCCGGTTCATTTCTACACGGTGATCTCAGAGCCGTAAGGGGCGGTCTTCTGGAGCCATTAAGATCATTCCTAGAACATGTGCACTTTGGTTTCACTGGGCCTGAACCAAGTGCTAATTCCCGCCTTTGTTTATGACAACTGAGTTACTTCTATTCATTAATGGAAGTTTTATAACCTACTCGTGGTTCAATAAATACAGGTTCCACTGACAGCTTTATTACACAGAGATAAACAGAGCCCCTGGCTTCCAAACGCACTCCGTTGTCTATTCATACTTGAAAACACATCTACCACAGCGGTCGGGAAAAGCCGCCGTTCCCGCCACAGTAGGCACACGCGCCGTGGACTGGTACAAGTGAAGCCTGCTTGGGCTCCTGGTGCCGTGTTTTTAAACACAACAGAGCTATAGTATACCTACACCCATGACTATGCACACGCATATGTGTATATTCAGTTAGCCCCTGACCAACATGGGTTTGAACTGTTCGCGTCCACTTACTCGCACGTGAATCTTTTTCAATAAACACAGCGCAAGAGCGTAAATGTATTTCCTCTTCCTTGTCGTTTTCTTAACATCGTTTTATTTTCTCTAGCCTATCTTGCTGCAGGAATACAGTATATAATACGGTGGACATACACAGGGTGCGCTAACCAACGGTGTGTGTTATTGGCAAGGCTTCCGGCCACCAGAAGGCTGCTAGGAGTTAAGCTTTGGGGAGTCAAAGTATACTCAGATTTTCAACTTTCCACTGGGCAGTGAGTCGACTCGCCTAACTTCCGTGTTGTTCAAGGCTCAACTCTACACACATGCACATATGTAAGCACACACATACACACAAACACGCATGCATGCACACATATAAACGTGTGTGTGTGCATGCATACGTGTTCCAAGTACAGCGTCCAGGCACCTGCTCGCAACAGCTGAGGAAACGCCTGGGTGCTGGCTGCACGCACACTTGGTGACCCTGGTCCCCGCCCCCAACCTCTGGAGTCTGGGCCACGGAAGATCCCACACACTCTCGTGATCTGGTTAACAGCATCCTTCCCCGTTTGTTGCTAGGAACCTGTGTTTCCCATTGGTTCAAAGTCCAGTGAAAACCCTTTTGGGCCAAAGCGAAGCTTCTAAAAAAATTCCCCTCATGTATTTACTGATTTTCTCTCATTAACTGTGGGAAAGCAATAAAGCATGCCCCGTGTTCTCACGCGCAGCAGCTGTGGTGCCGTGTCCCAGTCACGCACGGCTTCTACAGCTACTTGAGCAGGAATGCTTCACGACAACCAGGCTCCCCACCGGGCCCACAGGCTGCAGACACAGAACCACTTTCTCCCTGTCCCCGCGTCCCGGACCTGCCTCGGCCAACGAGTACCCCCACGTGCTTGTGTAGGACATTCCGAGCGGTCCTTCGGGGACCGTGACACTGGGCCCCTCTTTCTATCACGGGAAGCGCTACGGAAGAGCTGAATCCCGCCCATGTAAATCTAAATCTAAAATGGCAGGTCCCAAATACGCGTTTCTTATGCACTCCTGCAAGTACACTGCATTTTAGCATTCACCCCTAATGTGGGCGTGTTCATTTACCAGTGTGGTACCCGCACTACTGCAGTGTAAAACACAGCACAGACATACGTGACACGACGCGTGGAAATGATGCGAGTGCGGTGGACGCACTGGGGGGCCCGGGTTCTCCACCGTCTCGTGGAATCAGCCCACCGACCCCGCGGGGTGAACGCGCACGAGAAGGTCCCGCTCGAACTGACTTCCAAGTGCAGGGAGGACAAGGGTGGCGAGCAGGGGTCATGTTACCAGGAGGCGGGGGGCGGGGGGGTTCTGACGAGGAGCTGAGGGTATCCGCCCAGCTCCGTGTGTTCACAGCTTCCCGAGGACGAGGGGACCTGTGTGCAATGGCCGGTTGGGGGTAACGTTAATTCAGAAGGAAGGCAAGTCACTTCACAGCTAACCGTGTTCGATGTCACGTCATTATGGAGGGACGAAAGGGACAGCAGGCAGCACAGGGTCCCGGCCGTCAAAGGACCACCCTGTGGGGAACAGTGCAGGACAGACGGTAATCACGGACAGGGGTCTGTCCCCAAGAGAAAGGGGCGTCTCCAAGAGCTCCAGGGGGAGGAGCCTGGAGTGGGGGAGGAGTGGAGGTGTGGCCTGGGGGAATGCATATTTCCCTTTTGCACGAAGAGGGTGCAAAGGCCAGTCTTTCCTACAGACACAAGTTCAAACAGACACGTGAGCGGCAGAAACGGGACTGCCCGGCAGGTGGAACTGTGCAGGCGTGATGAGCGTGGATGCCCCTGTCAGAAGCTGTGGAGGCAGCGATGGTGTCCCCACTCGCCCCCCCCCAAAGAAAGTTCTGTGACTGCGTGACTGTACACGTTGACTGTACGCATGACCGAAGCAGGTCACGAATAACAGAGCAAACCAAACTGTCTGTTCAGTCGTTCAATGATTCATTCAACAAACACTGTTTGACTTTCTAGGTGACATTCATAGGAGTGGAGATGCAAATACGAATGAAAAATGTGGGGCGCCTGGGTGTCTCCGTTGGTTAAGCGTCCGACTTCGGCTCAGGTCATAATCTCACAGTTTGTGAGTTCGAGCTCCGAGTCAGGCTCTGTGCTGCCAGCTCAGAGCCTGGAGCCTGCTTCGGATTCTGTGTCTCCCTCTCTCTCTGCCCCTCCCCTGATCATGCTGTGTCTGTCTTTCTCTCTCTCAAAAATAAATAATAAACATTAAAAAAATGAAAAAGGCATGTTTCCTATTGACATGGAACTCATATGCCAACAAGAAAGAACACACATGCACGCAAACACACACACACACTTTATGTTGATAAGTTCCTTAATGGATAAAAAAAAGCAAGACAAGGGGCTAGAGAGCCCAGCATGGGAGTGGGTAACCCAGAAAGATTGAGTTTATTATCGACATACCTGCCCGGTAGTAAAGCCAGCGGTTAAACCACGTGCGCCGGCAGAAAGGAAATATGTGCACGTATATGAGTATCTTCTACACTGGACTGTTTTCTGCCTACCATGTGAGCGGGGAGGGAAACCCTCCTTGTTCCTACTGAAAACAGACCGCCCCCCAGCACTCGAGGGCACTGTTTAAATGCTCCACGGCTTGTTACGTGAGCCCACTGTCTATGGATTCACGGGGATCATGACGACCCCGTGCAAACCCGCGAGTCCTGTCTGGAGAAACGAAGCCTTGATGAATTAGCATCCCTCAACACAGCTCCCCGAAAGGATGGCTCAGCTGCATGGGCGGCAAGACAGAACAGCTCATAACCGTTTCTAGAAAGGCAGTCAGATTACTTCGCTTTTGATACTAAAGCAGTAAACGCACACACTCTCTGAGCCGCCCACATCCGGGCACCGCCTCACTAGTTCTGTGTCATCGACTCTCCCGTAGTAGGCTTGCCCAATGAACCACTGGATATGCAAGAAGAAAGCCCTGTTCTTGGTTGAACGTAATGGGTTCCCGGAGATAAGCTTACACCGAGTCCTTCATACAGTGTCCGGAAGGAGACAGACTTCAGCTGCCCTCACCATTATTCTGACAAAGACCTGTGCGCCTGCCTAATTTGAATTTCACCCTCTTTCCATCTTGTCCGTACAATAATCAATCGCTCCTCAAAGCCCCAATGTGGAGGGGGGGGGGAACAGAACAAAATAAAACACGACCCTTGCAATCCACCGGGAGACGGCAATGGGGACGGAAAGCTCTGCGGGACGTAGAAGTTCCCCATTTCGCCAGGGCCACCATCTCCCCAGAGCAAGCAGAACTCGTATTTGCAGAGAAGCAAGTTGGGTGGGCTCCCTCCCCCGTGACCCGTGTCTGTGGACATTCGGCTGGGTTCCCTGCTCCGGGGCACCGCCCCGCCCCATCGCGGAGCCCTGTGTGGTTCCCGGGCTTTGGGATGAGACCTAATCGTACTGTCTGCAAGAGCCCAACCCTCCAATTTCACGTCATAGAACAGGACTGCTGCTTTCTCAGTCCTGGGGGTTGCGGGTGTTCTGGAGAAATTGCTTAAATAGACTTCTTTAATTAAGGGAAGCGTTCTCAAAAGCAGAGCTCTAGGCAGCCGACTCACCCTTTCAGGGAGGTCTTTGGGGGTTTGTTAGTTTTTAATTAACATTTTTTTTCATTGAAGAAATAATCCAAGCATGTCGTAAATACCCAAATGTTACAAATGGGGATACATAAAGTTTCTCTCACGGAAGACTCGCCTCGCCTCACTCCTACCCAATTTAGCGTATATTTTCCGGGAGATCGTGGTATAGAGATACGTTCGTTGTTTAAAAACACCAAGGGCAACAGTGTCCACACTTTTAGAAACTATACACGTACTTAAAAATATATCTGGTAGGTGCGTCTACATCAGAGTTTATAAGAGCCACAGCACCCTTGATTCACAAGCACAGAAGAATTCACTGTGTGGGTGTTCCGGAATAACATCCAGTCACCCAGGACAAATAGGTGGTTTCCAATCTTGGCTGCTACCATCAGAGCTTCATGGAAGCTACACACACACACACACACACACACACACACATGCGCGCGCGCACACATACACATACACACACGCGCGCGCACACACACACACACACACACACAACTGCCAAGCCAGAAGACCTGCTGAGCTCAATTTTGATGGAATCGCTGAGTTGCCGTTCCAAGAGATTCTACGAATTCACGCCTTCATCGGTAGGGTCTTCATGTGCCATTTTGTCTGCCTTTCTGATTGTTGCAGACCCGACAAATAAAGATAGCATTTCACTAAGTCTGAGGGTCACTGGATGCGTTTTGCATAGGCTTATATTTGAATAACTTTCTTTTTCATCAAACACCTGTTTGCATCCTTTGTCCATTTCTCTATTGTTCTGTTGGTCTTAGTTTAATTGTTTATTAGGAAATCGATTTATAAGAAAATTAATCCTTTGGTCCATCTGGAATTTATTTTTGCATGAGAAGTGGGCTGGCTTTATTTTTCCCCGTATGGGTTTCGTTGGTACTATGTATTAAGTGACTCGCCCAGGACCCCGTCGATTTAAAATGCCATCTCTGATATATACTAAAGTCGTCCGCTCCTTAGGGTTATTTTTGGCTTCTCCATTCGCTTTTATTGACCTGTCTGCCTTCTCATGAGGCAGCACCCAATGTTTTAAACCCAATAGCTTATGACAGGTTTTAATATCTGGTAAGCTTATTTCCTTCCTATTGTCTCTCTTTGTTCGGGGGTATCTTGATGCTTATTTCAACAAAAAATCATTTTCTGTTAGCACATTTTCAAAGACAGCCTTTCAGTTTGAAGGAAAGAGACAGAGAGAGAGAGAGAGAGAGAGAGAGAGAGAGAGAGAGAGAGAGACATGCCCTGAAAACATCCCTCTCTAAAACTGAAAATAACACCTAGCAGGCAATTATGGGGTGACGGCCCACGGCAGAAGTTCTGTCCCCGAAAGACGACAGGGAAGTATATTGTCCCTGGGAACAGGTGCCTGCTGAATGCGAACACCAGACCGGCTGCTTCCCACGCAGCATCCTTCAGAACAATGACATCCTCACAGGGACGTGTGGCTTACCTCGAAAGTGTTCCATTTCTTCGGGGAACAGCCCTGGGTCCCGGAAACGGATGAGGCTACCCACAGACTATCGTTACTCTTCCTCCTGAGGACAGTGATTGGGTCCAATCGGATCGGTGGGCTCAGGAATGTTCCAGGAGCTACCAGAAGAGTGCCCCCTCCCCCGGGTCCTCGTCCCTGATTTAAGGTCAGTCTTGGAAGGCGAGTGACTTCAGTCATCGCACCCTAATGGGACCCAGCGAGGCATGAGCTCATGGGTTGGAAGAACCAGGAGAAAAGAAACAGATCCTTGCTCATATGCAAGCCCCGGATCCCACAAGTACGATTGAGTGAAACGGAGGCCAAGCTTGCAGACCGCCCCCTTCCGTGCCAAGCAAATAACTCCATTTAAGCCCCGTGAGCAAACTTCAACCCAGCTTATTTCATGACCGTATGCAAAACTTAGGTTATTTCTTCTAAGTGCCCCTGATAATCATCAAAGAAACTTCAGAAATCTTCCTCCAAGTGGTTTTCACCAGCCCCCTGCCACCCGGGAACCCCACTGTCATAACCATCCTCCTGAAAACTGGCCTTCTATGTGAGATACCCTCTTACTAAATGCTATTTCTCTGGACTGGTGAGTTTCGATCTGCTATTTCTGGATTTCTACCACACCCAGGCCTGAAGCAAGAGCTCCCAATTCCCCACTATCTCAACTTTTAATCTGGTCTTAATCATTGTGAGTTCAGGTTTTATTTTAATTCCACTTTCGTTTTGACTTTTTTGTCGTTGTTGTGAAAAGAACACTGATGACGAGATCCACTCTATAAACGCGTTGTTTTAATGTTTATTTATTTTTGAGAGAGACGGCACACGCAGGGGGGAGGGGCAGAGAGAATCCCAAGCAGGCTCTGCACCACTAGTGCAGAACCCGATGCGGGGCTC
Source organism: Paguma larvata (assembly GCA_030068075.1). Lineage (NCBI taxonomy): Eukaryota > Metazoa > Chordata > Mammalia > Carnivora > Viverridae > Paguma > Paguma larvata. Next base: position 31,362 of record JAINVK010001287.1, on the reverse strand, counting down.
AAACTCACGAATTGTGAGGTCAAGACCTGAGCCAAAGCCAGAGGCTGACCCGAGTGAGCCACCTAGGCACCCCTGTGAACACATTTTTAAGTGTGTGACAGCGTGCTCTAAGGACTAAGTCTGCAAAGACTCTACTAAGGTCCTGTGCACAGACCCCGGCATCTGGGGGGACGGAACCGAGCCCGCAGCTCAGTTCGGCACAGTGGGTTCACATCCCCGTAAACTCCGACGGGCAGGCTCTCATTACTGCAATTCCACCAAACGCGATGGCCAATTAAAATTCGTGTACACAGCATCCTCTGACCAGCTTCGGGCTGGAAAGCATCGGGCGAGCAAACTAGAGCGTGGGTCTTTCCTGAAGACATTCGTGATTTAATATCACTTTTGTAAAATTAATAAGCTTTAGTTCTGGGAGCAGAAAGTACGGAGTTTGTGCACCATCCCGCCCCCGCACACGTGACCCCCTGCTGTCCTCGGGACCCCCTAACCTCACAGCCGTACACCCCTTACCGTCGGCGAGCCCACAGCCGCGCCGCTCCTGCTGCGTCTGTAGACCAAAACATCAACACACTGCGTGAGAGTCTTGTCCGAAAAACACCTGGAGTTGTGCAATGCTGTTGTGAGGCAAGTTTTATCCCCACTGACAGTGAGGAGAGGGAGCACAGAGAAGTTGAGTCACTTGCTCAGGGTCGCACAGCTTAATGCAAGGTTGACGCTGGTTCCGGGAGCCCTACTCTGACTGCCCGTGTTCTTCCGTGACGTTTCTGTCCCTGCGGGGTGTCTTCTGCCAAACCCGAGAAGCCCGCCTCTCCCTCCGCTGCCCCGGTGGCATCGGACCTAGCCTCACCAAACCCCGATTCAGTCACTGCCCTAATGACGCGCGGGGCCACCTGCTTCCAGAGCCCAAGTGACGCTGGCTAGCACAGAGCTTTCTGGCCTTGGGGTTCCCGCTGATCTTCCGAGAAAATTCGTCTCTCCATCATCAGGAGATGCCCCACTAGGGGGAACTGAGACCCCCCTCCCTTGTTCCCACCCTCCCCTCCCCCCGCCCCATCCTGCCCACGGCCCCGCCGGCCGCACATACGAGCACAGAGGTGGGGTCTGGTCTGCCTGCATCCCACGTGCGACCCCGCCGCCCCTGGAGTAGAGCAAAATCTGTCCGTTTAACCTGGCAGGGCTCCTCGTGGTGTTAAAAAGGGAGAGAGCGGGAGACAAGAAAGATTTTATGAAGATTCTTCTTTTGCTCACTCGATGAAATCCGGCTCTGAGGCTGACCGCTTCTCTGGGGACACGGGAGCCTAAATGGGGACCCCCTCCCTCTCTCCGGCTTCTGGCCGTGGAACCGCATGTTCACGGAGCTTGGAAGAGCGTGCGTCAGCCCCACAGCCCCCTTCCCCCCCACCGGACACGCGTCACTTCTGCTCACTTTCTGCCGGACAGAGTGCATCACGGAATAGCCTCAGGAGTGATGGGAGAGCTCGCCCGGGCGTCTCCCATCCCGAGGCCAACACGTGCCTCGGCCAGGAAGGAAGTGCTCTCTCCAGAGGTGCAGGAGGGGAGACCCACGAATACATCTCCAAAACCGATCACCTTCTCCCTCTACGGACGGGACACCAAGATGCGACGGGGTTACAGAGACAGCCCGTTTCCCGAGCTCCCCTGGTGGGCGGTTAGACACGGAAAGGAGAGGGGCCCTCGGGACACTGTTCTGTCACCTGCCCAGTGTGGCAGCCGGGAGGGCGTTCTCAGCTTCTCTTCCGGGCACCTGCAGGGACCCCTCCTCCGCTCCCTTCGAAGTGGGGTCTGCCCCTGTGCTCCGTTCAACGGAACGCGAGCGGCGTGGACACCTCCCAGCCTGGGCGGAGGCTGCAGGAGGTCACGCGTGCTCTCCCGTGGCGCCTTTCCCTGGACCTCCCGACGGTAAGCGCTCCAGGCGCACAGCTCCCGCATCCCGGCCGACTGAGGACGGCCCAGGGCAAGGGCATCGGTGCGCCATCTCTGGTTTCAGACACTGACGGCTGGGGGTTGGTGGGGGCGCGGCAGAACACGGACCAGGAGGTGGCTTGCAGACCCTCCTCTGTGCTGTTGTGTGGTCAGCACGCACAGATCTGTGGGTCCTCCCTGAGCCCTGATCACGTAGGAGCCAAACTGACCCGGCGGCTACTAAAACGATGTTCTCTCTTGTGTAAAAAACAGACGATCCTAACAGATTCTACGGCACTGGGGAGTTTCTGTGATGAAACCGCTTACTATTCCACACTGGTATGTTTTCCCGTGTTTTCATATTTAAAAAAAAACCCTGATAGAGAGACTTGATTTTGTAGCCAGGGAGCAGAAGGGGAGGACTTAATCCCTCCGCTCCCACGACGGCGAGAGGGGGTCTGTTTAAGGAGGGGTGACTCCGTGCTCCCGTGCCCTGACGGTCCCTCTGAAGCTCTCGTGACAGCCCACACTCTAGATGGGCACGGGGGCCGGGGGCCGCACCTCTGCCCGCACCTGCCGCTCCCCTCCCCAGCATCAAGTGCGGATTTCACAGCCGTCCGAGTCTGTGGAAAGCTAAGGGCTAAACTGGTCCCCAGCGACAAGGAAAACCAGGGGAGGCGAAGACAGACACTTTGACAAATAAGAAGAGACAGCTTTGCATGTTAATTGGCGGACTCAAATCTGCATTCGGCTCCCCTTTTATCATCTCAAGCCGCTTGGTGTTTGGCAGACAAGGCAGGCCGTGTTTCTCGAAGGCAAACCCACGTCCCGTTCCCCGGGCTCCTGCCCCGAGGCACTGTCGCCTCCCCTGGCGCCCAGGAGGAAGGCTGGCAGTCCCGGTGAAGTGACGAGACGGGACTTGTAAGTGAGGCCCCACAAGCTGAGTCAGCTTCCAAGACTTCGTAGGACGCTTGTCTCGGGAGTTCGCTGCCTCCTCTCAGGGGCAGAAGCTCGCCGTCTGTGGGGATGCCCCACCCGCAAGCGAGGCGGGTATTTGTCTGACGACCCCACTGAGGTCCCAGGTGCCGGCCTGCAGCCCCCATCAGACGCGTACGGAGTGAGCCTTCAGAGGGTCCAGCCCCGAGGGTCTCTTCATCTCCTTGGAGCCTTCCTGGCTGAGCCCCCACCAATACGGAGCAGAGACATCCAGCCCAGATGTGCCCCCTCCTAAGCCCTGACCCACAGAACCCACGGACACGAGAAAGCACTCTGTTTAGAGCAGTCACTGTGCAGTACAGCGAGAGAAAGCAGAGTAACAGTGTTTGGATCCACAGCGGAAACCACCGCCTGCCCGCCCTCGGCGCTCATCAGAGGCTTGGTTCTCTGGGAGAAAGCGGGTCTCTCCCTCGGTCTTAAGTCACCTAGTGGCAGCTCATGGGCTGCAGGTAGCCTACGAACCTTTTGTCTGATGAACTTTTATTCCATTTTGAGCATTTGAACCAATATTTTAAAATTACAGGGGTCCTGCCTGGGTGGTTCAGTGGGTTGAGCATCCAACTTCGGCTCAGGTCATGATCTCACTCACGATTTGTGAGTTCGAGCCCCGCACCAGGCTCTGTGCTGACAGCTCAGAGTCTGAAACCTGCTTAAGATTCTGAGTCTCCCTTTCTCTCTGCCCCTCCTCTGCTCATGCTCTCTCTCTCTCTCTCTCTCTCAAAACTAAAAATAAACATTAAAAATTTTTATTTAAAATTACATTTCCTTTAAAAAATCCAGATTTGGGGCTTATCTTGAAACAGTACCATCGTCTTTGACCTGGATGCCTTAATAGCACCAGTCAGCTGAGGCCTTCAAACAGCACAAAAGTTCTTCAGTCTTCCCCGCTCCCCCCTCTCCCCTCGTGCCTCTCCAAACACACACAACTTTCTTACATCTGACCTGGATGAACTCCTCAATTTTACTGCCTGCCTGTCCCCGGAAGGCAGCTGAGTTTGGGATCCCCGCTTTTGTCTTTGGAATTAACAAAGGGTCCAAAGCTGCAATCACATTAGTAAGGACAGATTCCAGCAGTCCGATGACAGTCCCGTGCCACAAAAGAATAAAGAGAACTCAACACCCTCCGATATTTTAGTTAGGGTGTTGAATAGTGTGCTGGTAAGACAAGAGTAACATACATGGGTTACTAAATGGGTTAGTCCTTCAATGCTGGAAAGTTCTTAGGCATAGTTAGTAAGGCTTCTTTCGCTCGAATTCCTTCCCACGAGAGTGAAAAGAGTGCATCTGTTGAGGCCTGAGAGGGAAGGAAGAAACTGTGTTTGGAAAGAAATGTAACAAAGACACAGGAAAGGTAAATTCGCATGTCACTCGGACAGCTTCCAACCAAACCATTTAAATGCATGGAGACTGGCAATAGAAAGATTGAATTTGCAATGAAAAGTAACATTGCAACTGGGTTTGCTCCCATATTAAATTCTATCTATCCGTCTGACTATTTAACTGTCTATCTACCTAATTTATCTATCCATCCACCCACCCCGTCCATCCATCCATCTATCCACCATCCACCATCCGTTTATCCATCTACCCATCCATCCATCCCTCCATCCGTCCATCCCTCCATCTGTCCATGCATCTGTCTATCCATCCATCCCTCCATCCGTCCATCCATCATCCATTTATCCATCCCTCCATCCATCCATCCATCATCCATCCATGTATCTGTCTATCCATTCATCCACCATCCATTTATCCATCTACCCATCCATCCATCCATCCGTCCATCCACCATCCATCCATGCATCTGTCTATCCATCCATCCATAAATCTGTCTATCCATCCATCCATCCACCATCCATCCATCCATCCATGCATCTGCCTATCCATTCATCCATGTATCTGTCAATCCATCCATCCACCATCCATTTATTGATCTATCCATCCACCATCCATCCATCCATCCATCCATGTATCTGCCTATCCATCCATCCATCCATCCATCCATCCACCATCCGTCCGTCCGTCCATCCATCCATCCACCATCCATCCGCCCATCCGTCCGTCCGTCCATCCGTCCGTCCGTCCATCCATCCATCCATCCCTCCATCCACCATCCGCCCGTCCATCCGTCCGTCCGTCCGTCCGTCCACCATATGTTCTCCACCTATCATTTATCAACTATGCATCTCTACCATCTATCCATCCTCTCTAGTGATGAGCTGTTTGCCTTCTAACTCCAAGTCTGTTTTTTAAATTTTTTTAGTGTTTATTTTTTAGAGAGAGAGAGAGAGCACGAGTGGGGAAGAGGCAGAGAGAGGGAGACACAGAATCTGAAGCAGGCTCCAGCCTCCAAGCTGTCAGCACAGAGCCGAATGCGGGGCTCGAACCTGTGAACCATGAGATCATGACCTGAGCCAAAGTCAGATGCTTAACCGAGACACCCAGGCGCCCCCATGCCTGCTTTTTAAATAACCCTCTCTCTTCTGAATCAAAAATCTCGATACCTTACCCACCTATCACCATGTCCCCTTCACCATCATCCCTTGCAGAGACACCTAGAAAATGTTCCCATTTGTTGCATTGTTGCACCTGCAATTTCCCAGCGAATGACTCTCCTTTATTGGGAAGAGAGACCTGGAGACCGGCTCCTGGGTGGCCTGCAGGCTTATGGTGCAGACAGCAAGGGGAACCTGAGCCCATCTTGCTGGACTTCCTCGGCGATACGGACTCCAGCTAGAGCAGAGCTCAAGTCACCACGCCCACGTTCCCGAGATACTGAAAGCCTGACTGCCTTGGCTGCTTTCTCCCATTCCTGACGGGGTTCCAGCCACTTGGACAATCCTCTCCTCCAGCCCCACCATCGCTTCAAACTTCCGGTGCCCCAAACAGTACATTCTCTCCAGCTATTCCACTGTCTCTCTCTCTGTCCTTCCAAAACACCAGATACCCTGCCAAATCGCAGGCTGTCAGTAAAAACAACAACAGTAACAGGAACCGCTCCACATACCTAAGCCCACCAGCACGCCTTCTCTTCCAACTTGGAAAGAGAGGCCGATTACTCAGAACTGAGGTGGCCGCACTGCTGACTGGTACTCTGAACAGCTCAGAGCCCGTTAACGAGCTGTGTGCATGGGGACGTATCTCCCCTCCCTCGGAACACACTAGAATTTGAGAAGGCCCTGAGGAAATGGGAGGCGGGCTTCAGGCAGTGCCCTTCTGAAGAGCAAGCCGACAGGTGGCTGGAAGCCTGGGTCTGTAGCCACGGAACTACTGCAGGGTGACTTCTGGGCATCGTGAATGTTCCAGAAGAGCTGAGTGGCCTGCGAAGCCGCATCACGCCCTGATAAGTACACACGTGTTTGAACACATTTATTTCAAAGGTTTGGATCTACAAGAAGATAATCATCTGGGGGGAAAATAGATTTTGCTGGACCTTTTCAGCCTATCTTGTAGTTCGTACTTTGTTTATATTTCAAATTAATTGTGCAGAGAAAGGGAGCTGCCGTGACCTGCCAGTGGCCGGACCTCTCCAGGTTGTCAGCAGCCTCTGCCCATGCTCTACTTCTCCCTCCCGGAACCTGGGTGCAGAGAAAGGCAGAACGTAAAGATAAGGAAAAACTTGTTCATAATACGTAAGTGACAAGACTTCCTGACGTTCTCGTGATCACGGGTTACACTCCTCTCTGTAGGTCATAGGATAGAAATACAGGTGGGCCTAAGAAGGCGGGACACGTGTGTCAAAACGAGATTGGTGACTCTTGGGTGATTGCGTTCTGGGTGATTCACGTGTTCGGGTTTGTCTCTTCTCCATCAGGACACCAGTCTTCTGTCACACACACACAGGAGGCGTGTCCTCAGGTGAGGCTGAGAAGGTGTCCCATGGAGCGTCACACTCTCTCTGACCTCCCTGCTGGCCTCTATCTACGTTTCCTTCGGAAGGACCTGAGGGCGTGCGGGGCGACGGGAGGAACATTCCCTCTGTTTTCCGATGTGTTCCTCCTCTAACGTACACACCTTGTAGCCGTCCCTCCCACCCGTCGCCTGTCCGGGCACCGGAGTGGGCAGAAAACGTGCCGTGACTGTCTCGGCCTCCACTCCGCCAACACCTGGCCACCTGCACCTGCGTCCGCACGGAGCAGGGTCTCTGAGTGTCTGCTCCACCTCGTGAGCTCAGCCGAATCCCGGCGCATCGCTCATGACCACGGGGGAGGTCCTGTCTCCCCTGGGGACGCGGTGGGGCTCTATCTCCTGAAGGCGTTCTGGTGTGAAGCACAAGTCTGTCTCATCGGTGGTTAAAATTGCAGAAGAGACCGCAGACGCTACTACTGTAACAGGTTCCCCTCTGGGAAAGCAGCAACCAGAAATAATTTTGCAATTTGACTTGGACCTTTTAGACGTCTGATGGTCCAATCATAACCTCTGAAAAAGTGCTGTGCAAAAAGGCAGCCCTCCGATCATGTGAAACTACTTAAATTTAAACTAGTTAAGATGAAATGCATTCAGTTCCTCACTTCGCACAGCCGCATTTTAAGAACTCGAGGGCCACATGCGGACAGGGTTACACAGTACGGGCAGGGAACGCTTCCGTCACCGCGGAGAAAGTCACCGGACAGCATCGCGCTGGAATAATTCTATGCCTCCCCAGGCACGTTTTAAAGCTGACATTTAAAATGTTCCCTCCTAAGCTGCAGAGGTTGAGGTTTTCTGTATATTGTAACTATTGACATTTAAAATTAAACTGTTATATCATTCTTTTAAAAGTATTCACTGGACTCCAAATACCACGGGGATTGGATGCCCACCATTATTCATTTAAAAAAAATATATGCAGAGAACCTCTTCTTTCCCAGACTCGAGTTTTATATTTGTTTTTATCCTTGAGCTTGCATATTCATTGTCTCTTTCACTGAATGTCACCCTAATGTGTTCTATTTTTTATGTCTGAAAGTCCTTTATTGATCACTCCGTCATATGTCTCTGCAACAAAAATATGTACATGAATTCAAATTCATGTTTTGTCTTCGTCCACCAGTCTCTAAATGTGGTTTTTAAAATTCTAGATTGAGATTCATTACCACTGCATTCAACACACACTTAAGCAGAAGCAGTATAACTTTTAAAGAACACTTCTTCAACGTGAAACAGGGAAGGGGTATCAGAAATGCCCCAATTCATCACGGGAATGGGCGTGTGTGCTACCTTCTGCTGGAGCGACCCTGACTTTTACTGGCTTCAAGTAGCAGATTTATTTTCCTGCTCACACTTAAGGGTCTATGTGACCAGAATTCAGGCTGACGGAACCCATATTCTGGTGACGTCATCCCTGCCCGGGGCTTCGGAATTTCCCAGCCCCAGGAACACAGAGCAGAAAGTCTCACCTTGAGTTTCACAGATGCGTCTACACAGAAACACTGGCCGAGGCAAGTCACATGGCCACGGCTTCCTGCGTGGAAGCAGGGAAAGAGTTCCCCCTGTAGGGCCCCAGCTGGACGGAAAAACTGAAGCGAGTCTAGCCGAGTCCAAGCAGAAGGTCTTGAAGAGGAGGACGGAGGAAACCACTGGCAGCAGGAAGTAAGCATCCAGAAGCCCCTCCCAACGGGAGTGACTTCCAACACTGACACCCAGCCTCTGGGGGTCCCCACAATCTCTGAAGCCACAGGACAACAGCGCATTCTTTTCTACTTTCCAAATCCTCAGGCCGCCCCTCTGCAGACTGTAGCCCAGAATCACACACGAGAAGGAGGTTGGGGACATGGAGGTGCGGTACCTGTCCTGAAATGCAGAAAAGAACATGGAAGGGGGGGTGCCCGCCACCATGACTTGGTAAGAGGGATCCCAGGGCAGGGCCACTTCCCCCAGGGACAGCACATGTCGCCGGATCACTGGAGGCCCTCCGTTTACCGCAAGAATGAGATGAGCTCGGGGTTAGTTCGATTCCAACGTTTCTGTTTCATGGGTGAGGTCCTTGGAAACACTGAACGGAGTGCACTCTGATACAGCAGTGTGCCTCACTGCTTTGAACTCCCCACTGGGAAAAACTCACATGGGATCCGTCATCGAAAGTAACGGATAAAGATCTGACCAAGGGACCAGGTCCTCCACCTTCTGTTTTCTTGAAAGCAAAGAACTCGGAATTGTGCGGTTTGCAAAAGAGTTTGTCACGTAGTCATTAGCGTAGTTTGCTTTCTCAAAGACACCAGCGTTCCCGGGTTGCCGATAGGAATCCCGTAAGATCTTACGCCCATGGGAATTCATCCCCGTGGTCCCACGTGGGTGAGCAGGGCAAACGTGAGGCTGAACACCTCCACCTTCGATGCTCGCTTGGGTTCAATTTCAGGAAAGAGGGCACATGGAAGTAGGGCACTCAGCAAATAGTCATTTGAAAGTATTTACGTCTATATACTCCTTGAATGGTTCTGCAGAACACCAGCCGCTCTCACGCCCTAGGTAAAGACCTCCGGAATTCACAGCTTCCCTCAGGAGTCCAAAAGAGGCCTAATGCTCTGCTAGGTGCATGATCACAACGTAGCCCGCCAGCACACAGCTGGACGCACCGGCTGTTTTCCAACGGGTGCAGAGGCTGTGAGTTCTCTGTATGCGTAACAGTTTATGCACCTGAGAGGCTGCGTGAGATCAAGCCTGAGAGAAGAGATGGGAAACCTGTGGGGGTTTGGGTTTTTTTTTTTTTTTATGTTTATTTATTTATTTATTTTGAGGGAGGGAGGGGCAGAGAGAGAGGGAGAGAGAGAATCCCAAGCAGGCTCCGCACTATCAGCACAGAGGGGCTCAATCTCACAACCCTGGGATCACGACCTGAGCTGAAACGGAGAGTCGGCACTTAACTGACTGAGCCACCCCGGCGCCCTGGGAAATCTGTGTTAATTTCCCTCTACTTCAGCCAACATGCAGATGTCACGATTCAACCGAGAATCCTTCTTCCTCCCTAAATCTGAAGCGTTCACTAATAGTCAGCTATTCTGCCTTGGGCTCTACCCTAGAGCACATTCTGGACAGAATTGACATCGAACCCACCTTATAAGGCTTCAATTCCTGTATTACTATTTTCTAATGTAGGAAGAATAGGCATACCCTTGCTTTCTGTCACATAAATCTGATCAAAATCCAAAGATCCCAGGAAATTTCCATACTGACGACCCGCTGGTGGGAGAAGGTGCAGGCAGGACCCGGATGCCAGCTACACGTCAAGAGAGAGCCATGAAGAGAAGTGGAGCATGGATGGCAAACGGCCAACTGTAGGGGCCAGAAAAATGTGGGAACGCTCAGAGAAGATACATTTTTGTTCAGCGTGAAGAGTCTCCTAACCGTCCAAGCCAACTGAAGTTTATGGGGCAAACTCACGAACTGGGGAACTACGGAGATTTCCCAGGCTGGGTCCTAACATCCACTGATGAGCACGGAGAGGGTCAGAAGGTTTTAGTGAGCCAACAAAAAGCACTGGCAGTGGGCATCTCGTGTGCCGGGCCCTTCTAACTGCAGGGGAAACAGCAGAGGACACACCAGGCCTGGTTCCTACCAGCACGAGTGGGAGCGAGTCAGTCAGGTCAGGGCGTGGGACACCGCCGTAACAAAGACACCTACAAAGTGGGCCACACCAGCTCATTTCTCTTTCCTGCACACGCACACCCGGGGTAGGCACCGTCTCCCTCAGGGACGACCAGCAGAGGCTCTGCCATCAGGAGTGTTGACAGATGCCTCATTTGGGGAAGAAAAGATGGAAACTCCCCTCCCAGCCCCTCCCTGTGTCCACCTGGGAGTGGCATGTCACTTCCCCTTATCTGTCCCTTAGTCTGAAAAACCATATGAGTGGGCCTAACTTCACGGCGATGGGGGGAATATCCCACTTCTTCTTGGAGGAGATTTTAGTGAGTGGTAGCGATGTCCAGGAAAGGGAGACAGATATTAAATGACTATGTGATGACAGACGGCGGGGAGTACGATGAAGAAAAGTCTAAGGCGCCATGAGGACGTAGACGGGGTCTCACCGAGGTGGAGGTGTTCACAGAATGCCTCTGTCTCAGGCGCGGACACATAACGCGGGACGCAGGCAGAGCTGGTTGGGTGAGAACCCAGGAAGCACCACTGAGAGTCAACGACCTTACCGCTATGACTCGACCTGGACCGTAACCAGCCTCAGCTTGGGATCCACACTCCGAACCACTCGGCCAAGCAGTGTGTGGGCGCCTCAGTACGTGGAGGTCATTCCCAAGGCCCATGCCGTGCCCAGTGCTTTGGATCCTCCTGCCTGGGCTTCTCACACAGCAACAGACAGCAACCCTAGTTTCTCCAGAACGAATCTCATTTACGGCACACGAGGCATGGGATCAGTGCTGCTCTTCACAGGAGAAGGCTCCGAGTCCCTTCATGTCACACTAATAGTTTCACTGATTGAAAATCCGCACCAGACAAGAACTGGGAGTCCCTGAGATTCTGTGGCGTTGGAATAACTGATGAAGAGCAGTCTAGCACAACATAAGCTATTGAAAGCCGCATAATATACCCGCAAACTCTCATTAAGGGCCGTGGTTTTCAACCCTATGAGACAGAAGGCAGTTATCATTATGCGTCACCACGAAGGCAGATTAAAATTAAATCAATTTGTTTATCTCTGGGTTCTCCGCCCAATTAACGGTTCAGAGAGAAAGGCATTCTGTCCAGATTCGAGGACAACCCTCTCTCAAATCGAGATATTAAAACTATAAATCTCAGGAGGTTTTGGTGCTCAATTTAATCATCAAAAGGGCAGAAGACCAGTTGGCCCCTCGCTTATCAAAGGTCCATGTGGGGAGTTTCGAGCTGGGCCTTTCAGACACCACCCACTTGAACTGAAGGAAGGTGATAAGCTCTCATGTAAATTAATTCAGAGCACAAGTGGCTTTCTCCCCAGAAATAGAAATGCCACTTCATTTCGATGGCTTTTGTGTGCGTGTATATATGTACGTATATATATTTTTTGACAAATTTTTAAAAGCAAAACACTAAAACTTTGGATAGAATACATTTCATATTTATTAAAGGATTCACAAAATTTAAGAGGACTTCGGTTTCAACTAACCAAGGACTTCTCTAAGGTCCCAGGCCCCTGGCTCAAAGGTGCTTGCTCCTGGGTGTGAGTAATTTAGATTGTTCGCTGCACAGTCCGCGTGCGGGTGATCCCTGAGTTCCCAAATCATGCGTTTGAGAGGTGCCATGGAATTTACCAATTCTTCCATAGTAGAATTTAATGGCTCCGGGGCATATCCTACTCCTGATGAGGAAGAAAATGTCGCTGTAAACCAATTTCTTCAGTTGGAACGGCACTGCCTACCAGCAAGCAATCCTACTTTCCATGAAGATAGTAAGCAAATCACTGACAAGCGGATAACCAGACAGCAGAGGAGAGATTACAACAGGGGCTGTGGGCAGCCCCTAGTCCTCCGCATGTCCCAGAACCCCCGGGAGCCGTACAAAGATCCCGCCCTAGCAGAAGGAAGACCCGGATTCCAACCCGAGACCCAGCACCGAGCTCTTCGTTCTTGGACAACGAGCCCGACAAGCTCTCGGAACCTGTTTCCTCATACGGAAAATGGTTAACAACAAACTCAGTCCAAGTACGAGGTTACCTGGAGGATCAGCTGACACTGTGTGCACGAGACCTTGTCCACGGACATAAATCTCCACCTTCCCAGAATGCAGAGAGCTCTTATTTGTTTGTTCTTTGACGTATTTTTGATCCGCAGTGCTTCCAGTGTAAGTGTATCTGTATGGATGGAGCTGGATGTGGGTATCTTTCCCCCCATCCTTCCGTCGCTATCTCCCCCCACCCTTCTTGAGAGGGGAAGAGAGAAGTTACACGACAGACACACGGAGCATTGCAGCTGACCCGCCAGGAAGGTTACAGGACAGACATTTATTTTACTGGTAGATTTCATTCTGTAAAATCTTAAGGATCTAAAGCCTCCTCCTTCACTGAACACCAAAGATCAGATGAAGCTCTCCTTTCAGGATGAAGGGAGGACCTGGGATAGGGGGTGGGGTGGGAACAGCATGACCGGGAAAGGATGTAGGATTTCAGGGGAGGAAGGAGAGAGACACCAAATCCTTACCCCAATGCCTATCTGAACTGGAGGGTTTTTTTTAAACATTTTTTTAATATTTATTTTTTAGAGAGAGAGATACAGAGCACAAGCAGGGGAGGGACAGAGAGAGAGGGAGACACAGAATCAGAAGGAGGCTCCAGGGTCTGAGCTGTCAGCACAGAGCCTGATGTGGGGCTCATACTCATGAACCATGAGATCATGACCTGAGCCGAAGGCAGATGCTCAACCAACTGAGCCACCCAGGCGCCCCTGAACTGGAGTCTTATATCTGGGGGTCAGAATCAAATAATTTAACAAGTCCTATGTTACAGGAACCAATCAATCAGGGCAGCCATCAATACTGATGTGGTTGCCCTTGACCTGGGACAGTGACCTTGACCTGAGACAGTGTCTTTGACAGTCGAAGGAGATGATAGCAAATAAAGCGTCAAACTGTTGGCCGAAAGGAAGCAAGCATCTAGTTTGTAAGACGAACAACAGCGACTCTTACACGTCAGTGTTATTTGGGGCGTAACGAAGGCATTTCACAGGATTTACACTTCTTGCTCCCGCAGAATCTGGTGTGCCTCAATTTCGGCGATTATCTAGTCAACCTGCCTTCTTTCGCAGACGGGAAAACCACGGAGAGGAGAAGCTGAGTGACAATGTCTGAAGTAAAGCACTCATCAGTGGCAGCTCTGGGCCTTCCGAGCTAAATCCCCTTGACTTGTTGAATTTATTAAAATAAAAGCAGGTATTTTCCTGAGAGGCCACGTGACACCTCCTACCAAAAGCCACGGCAGATGCCAGCGACAAGGTCCGACGGAGAACGGGAACATGACCAGACAGCCTGGTGCTCCCGGCAGCGCCGTCACGGCATCTGGGACAAGGATGTTTTTTCTCCTCCTCGAGAACTTTGTGAATACAGGACCCCACAGCAACTCTGACCGCTGTCCTGAGCATCTGCCATTCTTGTCACTCAACTTCCTCTTACACTTTTTTGGGGGAACCAGTGCACTTCTGTTTCTCCAGAGGACATTTCCATCACCCCCTCACGCCCTGCGGCCTTGGGGAAATGACTTTACTCTTTTAGGGGACCGAGTCACAAGAGGGCTCTTGGTGGCTCATGTCGGCGATTCTCCGAGAGGCCAGCGGTGCTGCAAAGTCACAACTATTTTCATAATAAAACCAAGATGCTAATTCATGTTTTTCACTGTGCCGTCCTTCGTCCTAATGGTGCAAAGGCAGCGGTGGGTAAAACTGCTCTCAGCTCGGCACGGATCGAGGTGATGACAGTAGTACTAGTACCAGTAGTTACTATATTATTCACCGCAACTCGTGCTGTGAAAAATGCCAACCTTACTTCCGGACATCCTTGATGCAACAGTAAAAGTCACCTATTTGTGTTAAATATGTGCCCTTGAAATCATGTCTCTTTAACATCCTGTGTGACAACACACACACCCCATTCTACTGTCTACGGAGTTCTTGTGGCTGTCTTGAAGAATACACGCGTGCTAGTCTCAGAACCACGAGCTGGGCCAGCTAGCTCCTTTTCTCACAAAACACCATTTTCACTTACAAGAATGACTAGCAAACCACGGTTATTCAGTGTGGGTATGTGACAAACATCTTCTTCATAATGAGCAAAGTGAGTGTACCACTTTAAGAGAAATAACTCACTATTTGTTCCTGATGACCAAATTACAGCTTTCAGGCCAAAACTGCAATTTTGGAAAACCGTTATCTGCCGCTGTGATTTTGAAAGCTTCTTCTATACACACAGGCTTTTTCTCATGAGACCGGTGCCGGTATTCAAAGGAAAAGGTGGGTTTAGGGCACGTAGAATGGAACGGGTCCATGCTGGGAAGGCTTGCATAACTGGCGAATCAGTATTTTCCAAGTAACAAATGCATGACAGCACGCTACGGGCAGGCTTGGGCGACGGAGACTCTCGAGTTCTAGTACCCATGTTGCAACTCACCTTTCAGAAGCCACCAGGTGACGAGTTTTGGTGTACTATTAAAAAAAAACCATCCATACACAGTGCTCTGAAAAGGCTATTGAAATATTCCTCTCTTTTCCAACTACATACACCTGTGAGGTCAAAGAGTCTCTCTCTATTTCAGTGAAAATAGTGTTATCACTGCAGACTGCGCAAGCGAGCGGTAAGAGAATCTATTAGCTCGGGCATTTAAAAGCTTTGCCAACATGTGAGACAGCGCCGTCTTGGTCATCCGTTTGGTTTCATTTTGGAAAACAGTTGTTTTCCCTGAAGAAATATATATTTATGTTGATGCGCGATGGCGTTACAATCGTTTTTTTAAGTCAAATCAACAGATACACCTTTAGAAGTGCCTGTTTTAAGTTTTGAATGTGGTAAATATCGATGGGTATCACCTAAACAAACAAACATTTTTTGGAGTCCTTGATGATTTGCACGAGTGTAAAGGAGCCAAGACAAAAAGGGTTGAGAACCACTGGCAGAAGCCAGTGGCATCTGTCACCGTCCGACCATCGGGTGAGAACAGACCTGGGACCCGAGCCGGCAGTAATTAAGGAGCTGTGTACAATGTTTTGGGAAGAGGAGCATTTAGCCTATCCCCCACCAGGGCTTCCGGAAGGGTCTGCCGGGGGAAGTGTAAGGGGAGAGCCTGCCTCTGGGTACTGCACGTGAATCGGTGGACTGAGCAGCTAACTCGGAAGGCAGAGACCTCGGGGACACTGCCTGAAACACTGAACTGTGCTCCCGGAAGCCACCTCGCACCCAAGATTTTCAGTTTCGTGAGGCACAAATTCTCTGTGCTGTGAAGTCACTTTGAGTATGTTTCCTGTTGCTCGTTATCAGAAACCTAAGTCACAGGGTGGCCCCAGATGACACCCCATCCCCCATACTCCATGATGCACCGCACTGAGGAGCACATCTCCCCACCCCCACTGGGACACGAGGACAACTTCGCCCCTCGGGAAGCAGACATGCCCCAGAGTGCTCGGTACCTATGGTTTTATGACAAAACTGCTCCTGTAACTGTTTCATAAACAGCAGCTTTGATCACGTTCAAATCATTCACTCTGAAGGCATCTGTCGTTCCGTTATTTTTTTTTTAAATCTCAAATCAAACTGTTCTGTTTGCTGAGAAGTACCACTGAGAGGCACCTGGGGGGCTCAATCTGTTAAGCGTCTGACTTCAGCTTAGGCCATGATCTCATGGTTTGTGGGTTCAAGCCCCGTGTCAGGCTCTGTGCTGACAGCTCAGAGCCTGGAGCCTGCTTCGGATTCTGGGTCGCCCTCCCTCTCTGCCCCTCCCCTGCTCGTGCTCTTTTTCTCTCTCAAAAATAAATAAGCATAAAAAAATATGTAGAAAGGCGGGGCACTTTCTATAAAGTGTTTCTAAAAAAAAGAAAGCAAGAAAGCCCTTCGAACACATTAAGCAATGCATTAGCAATAAACAATTCTGTTTGGGTCATTTTATTTCACATTATTTTATTTTACTTTATATTATTTTGTTTTACTTTATGTTATTTTATTTTACTTTAGGTTATATTACTTTTTTATTTTATTTCATTTTACTTTATACTATATCCTTTGTTTTACTTTATTTTGTTTTACTTCATATCACGTTATTTTATGTTACGTTCGGTTACTTGCGTCTCCAACTCACTGCAGCGTGTGTGAAGACAATCTACATATTTGTCATTTTATTCCCGAGTTGGCTCAGCAGTGATGGAAACAGCACAGGCACACGTTCCGGTGCGGACGCCCACAGAAGCTGGCTCCCCGGGTCAGGACTGAGGCCTCGGGAGACAGAGGGCAGGCCCCTGCTTCTCAAACCCCAGCACGCGCCTGGATCACCTGGACGTCCACGCAGCACAGTACGCTGGGTGCCACCCCAGGGTTTCTGGCTCGGCGGGTCCGCAGACTAGGCAAGTCTAAGTTCCCAGAATACCCTGGGGCTGCTGGTCCACGGCCCACACTTTGAGAACCAGTGTCCTAGATTAACCGAGAGCGAGACAACGTGTGCCGTCATCAGAGACAAGCTTCCATAAGCGAGATCTGGAAAGACCGGAACGGTGAGAAGATGTGCAGTAGGGGACGGGGAGACAAGCATTCTAATTAAAGTAACCTGACCGGTAAGATTTCAAGGGATTATAAAAGAACAGAGCTCTTCCGGCTTAGATCCACTTACATGTCACTCCCACGGCACTGAAGGTGCAAACACGCCAAGGAGACCAGAGGCTGGGACCCCACTGAAGGCACCTGGGGATGGCTTCATTTGCACCGGCACAAAAAGGAAGGAACGACTCTCAGATACAGCGATGCCCTGGCCGCTGGCCTCAGCAGCCACGCCAACATGACCCTCTTCTGGATCTGACCACTGATTTAGACGCTCCCTGAATCCCTCTATGTGCTGGCCACTAAACAAACCCTCGGGCGATGGAGACGAAGGAACAGCAAGTCCTGTCTCCTCTGTGTTTCGCTGCGGAATTAAAACATTTTTGTGTTTCAGAGTCTCAAGGCAAGTTTGTTTGGCTTTTTGAAAACTACGATCGAAGAAGGCGTAAGCACAAAATAAAAGTATTGCATAAGGTTATGCAACACGCCAATTACATAACGCCCGTCAAAGCCCGACCGGCGGGCTCATGATAAAGCAACTGTAATGAGGCAACAACTGCATTTGACGGAGCTCTGCCGGGAGACGACCGTCCGCTGAGCACGGAGATCTGGGAACAAAAGTCAAAGCCAATTATCATTCAGTTGCCACTGCCATGGCAGGAGAAGGGGGCTTTTTATTTTCTTATTTGAGTTGTGTGGCCTGTGGGTGGAAAGATGCATTGGGCACATTTAATGAAAGTGGACACACGTCCTATTTCAACTCTAAATCCGCATGAAGCAGAGGTTGTGTGGGTTTTAGTGGATGGCAAATAAAGCCAGAGCTTCCTCAACTTTCAAGGAAGAAACTCATGAGAAAGACGCTGGGTGACACATCGATTTTTAGTATTTTTCTGTTGGCTGAATCCAATCAGGCAGAGATGACTTGGAGGATATGATGGCAAGACCAAACCTCCAAACCAAATGTCGGGTTGCTAGTTTAGATGCTTTGGGCTTGAAGTAACAAAAGACCATCTAGAAGTTTCTTAAGTAGATTAGGGGTCTTCTGTTGGACAAACCATTTAGCCCAGACGAAGAGCCACTCAGTAACTCTGCTTTCTGCCATCCAAGCCTGCGGGTTAGTCTCTTCCAGGTCCCATGACGGCTGGGCACTTCCAAGCCTATCGTGGCGACAGAGCAACATCTGAATTAATTTCCTGTCATCTAGAAGTAGATTTTGAGAGTCTGTTTGAGGAGCAACTCCACGAACCACAGGTAAAGGCTGGAGGAAGGCCTGGAAGGAAAGGTGACTGGTTATAGACTCTTCATCACCCCAGGCCCATTACGGGTAACGTCAGGGCGACCCCGAGGGGCCCCAGCGCTACCCACTCAAGAGGTGAGGGAAGGGGGGTGTGTTTGGAGCTGCCGTGGGTGCTGGATGAGCACTGCGCCTGGGGGGTGCTAACTCCACGCTAGTTCTGGCCCTAAGGGGTTGGGCCGCATGAGCACCAATGGCCCCAGGGTGCCCCCGCATGAAGTGGGGGGCGCCAGCACTAAAAGTCAGGCTGGACATACGGAGGAGATCTGGGTAAGAAGTCGCCAGCAGCTGTGGAAACATCCACCAGAGAGTGGGGTGCCCCCTCCCCTGAGCTTTCGACTGTTGCCACTGGTGGTTATCTATGATATTGCTGTCATGGAAGCACAAAAACCTTTCTCCAAAGTCCCTCAGGGGGTGCCTGGCTGACTCGGTCAGTGGAGCATCTGACTCTTGATCTCAGAGTTGTAAGTGTGAAGCCCCATACTGGATGTAGAGATTACTTAAAAATAAAATCTCACAAAAAGAAAAAAAAAAAGGAAGTCCCTCAGGTCCCACGCCCACAACAGCAGCCATCACTAAGCTGGACAACGAGACCGCTGCCACTGGCTTAGCAAACCGCGGCTCAGCCCCAGGGGCTGGAAGGCGTGCACATGTCCCCAGCATGGGATGCACACAGAAGCAGACGGGGCTCTGCAGCCGCCAAGGAAAGAGAGAGGGGAGGGGCTGGCACAGGAAACCAACTACGTCTGCTGTAATTAGACCACGTGACAGGTAATTCCATTCCACGTACATGTCACCAGAAGAGAGGATGTCCTCTTCCTTGTCTCCCGACAGGCACCACTGAACAGAAATGTAACTCCTAGTGCAGGTCAGCTAAACCCCCTAAGAATGCTACGAGTCATCTGCAGATGACCCTTCATTCGCTCTTCAAATATTTAAATTTAAAATTTAGGGGCGCCTGGGTGGCTCAGTCAGTAGAGCATCCAACTCTTGATTTCAGCTCAGATCATGATCTCTGAGTTTGTGAGTTCAAGCCCCACGTGGAGTTCTGCTCTGACAATGCGGAGCCTGCCTGGGATTCTCTGTCCCTCTCTCTCTGACCCTCCTGCTCTCTCTCTCTCTCTCCCTCTCTCAAAATAAATAAGAGAACATAAAAAAAAAATAACCAGATCCCACTCTTAATCTGGAACTGATGGAAAGGGAAGGAAGGTAATACCCACTGCCCAACAGAAGGGTGCTATTCGGAGATCGGGGGAAAGCACTGCCAACAGGAAGAAACTTAGGAAGCCTGCCATTCCCCATAATAGATTCCAGACTGTGCGGTTCCGAGAGCGAACACTTGAAGCTGGGAGACGAAGGTAAGCCGGCAGGTGAGAGCAGCAAGCTGCACCTGTGACGTATGCTAACGGGGCTGCTCATGTGTTCTTCCAGATCCGGGATGGAGCCACTCCTGCCCGGCACCCAGTCGGCACCTTGGAGCTCCGGTCCCCTGAATGTCCTCGGAAAGGCTCCGCCTGCCCAGAAACACAGTCTCTGCAGTCAGTCCTGCCCACACGAGGCCCACTGTGTGGCTCCAACCCACCCGAATTTTCCGTCTCTCGCTTACTAGTTCTTTATTCTTTGTCCTACAATGCTCCCCGCCCCTGCCCCATTCTCTGGTGCCCCGGAAGGAGGCTCCTGGCTTAGGAAGAGTATGACCGAAGTTGCCTTCTTTAATCACTTTGTTCACTGGATGTTAAAAGGCAGCAGGGCACAAGGAGACATGGCTTGGAGACACGGCTTGGAAACATGAGCTGGCCCTGCACGACCCAGGTCACCGAGCCTCTGCCCACCAGCCTCCGGTCTCTCCCCACAACACCATGAGTGTGACTCCTACCTACGGACTCAGGCACCGTCATTATCTTGAGGACAGACACAGCATGGCTGGGAAAAGAGCAGAGAGTAGAGGGCACCGAGGAGGAGGTCCACAGTCGACAATTCCAGACAGAACTATGCCCGACGCTTCCATGTTTGCATACAGACCAGAGGAGCCCAATCTGAAAACAGCCCATTTGATATTTTCATTGCCCCAGCGACATTTATCAAGCACCCAGGAGCTTAAGCTTGTTGGGTGTCCACCATGTGTGATCCAAAAAGCATCCAATTAAGCCGCAGTATCTTGTTTTCACAACCAGGTGAGTAATTAGCATGTCCATCTGTATCTCAGGTCAGATAGGCAGGTGGACTCAGCCACCGGTCTCCCTGACACTAAAGTCTAAGGTCCAAATTCTCCACCAATGCTTCTTTAACACAAAACCGTGGATCGCGACAACTTGGACAGTGTGTGCATGGATTTTCTTTGTTCAATAATTCGCGGTAGCTTTATTTATAGTAGCCCCACCTGGAAACAGCCAGGTGACCCCAAGAAAATAACGAATAAACCATTGATGGTATATCCGTACAATAAGTTACTCAGCAACGAAAGGGAACGAACTACCAGCGCAACACGCACAAACTCAAAATATTATTCCGAGTGAAAGAAGCATTGTACAAAAGAGTATGTTTTCTACGATTCTATTTATTAAAAAACTCTAGACAGGGGCATCTGGTTGGTTCTGTTGGTAGAGCATGTGATTTTTGATCTCCGGGTCGTGAGTTTGAGCCCCATGTTGGGCATGGAGCCTACTTAAAGAAAACTCTAGAGGACGCCAACTCCATCTGTGGGGGGATAAAACAGAATACTGACTGCCTCTGGCGGGGGAAGGAGAGGGCACTGCCTAGAAGGGGCACTGGGAGCTCCCCGGAGCCTGGTTAATGTCTACCTTGAGAGGGGGCTGCGTGAAGTGGAACTCGTCAAACTGCCACGTTTAACTGTGGTTCAATATTACATTAAGAAGAACTATCAGCAGATACTGTTTGCAGTCGTAACAAGAGGCAACCTAAAGTATCTGGATGAAGTATACTG
Source organism: Paguma larvata (assembly GCA_030068075.1). Taxonomy (NCBI): domain Eukaryota; kingdom Metazoa; phylum Chordata; class Mammalia; order Carnivora; family Viverridae; genus Paguma; species Paguma larvata. Next base: position 10,015 of record JAINVK010001287.1, on the reverse strand, counting down.
ATGTTTGAGCTTATTTTGAAATGCATCAAAAATAAGACCGATTCCTACATGCAAAGAAGGATAAATTGAGAAATACATGAAAACACAGACATAATTAAAATGTTAATTATAGAATCTAGACGGCGGTGATATGGGTGCTAACTCTAAAGTCTGATCAACATGACTGCATGTGTGAAGTTTGTGTAATAAAATATTGAGAAAATCATACATGCTTGAGCTCCATCCATTCTAATCAGGATCTTTGGGAGTATGAAAACCCAAAATCTTTCCAAAAACTCTAATGAAAGGCAAAGACGTTACACACACCAGGATCTGGATTTCTGTTTTTGTAAGGAGGCCATGAGGCCACGTGAGCTAGAGCAGCAGTGTGCAAAGCAAAATGCCTTTCGAAATGCCTTTCCCACCCACTGGCTTGTCCGATGGCAGTGAGAACACAGGGGGCGGGTGTTACTGGTGCCCTTTTGAGCAAGGAGGGAGCTGCAGCCCTGAGAAGGAAAGTGATGTGTCCTCCCTCACAGAACCCTTCAGAATCCATTAGGATGAAAACCCAAGGACCTAGGCCAGGGCTCCTCCATAATATCCCAGTGGGTCCTAACACAAACACTTCGGAAATCCGAGGTTTGCCCTGTCCCTAGGTGCTCTCCGGTAGCAAGGGACAGATGATGGAATGCAAGATGAAGCTAATGGAAAGACCACCAATGAAGGAAACGGCAAGGTCACAGCGATAGAAGCTAAGAAGCCCCGAGCCAGAGAAAACTCGAGGCGGATGCCAACTGTTCAACCAAGCGTGGCTGCCTGCACGGAGAGATGGAGCCAGAGAAACAGACGAGCCCAAACTCTCCAGGACGACAGCTCATTTCCTCCTCATGTCTGCCAAGGTGCTGGAGACAGAGTCTAAGGAGACCCTTCTGCCACCCGGAATCTGGAAGAGGTGGGTGGGGAGAGATCCTCAGCGCCCCAGGCCATTTCCATCCCATCGGCACAGTTAATGGCTCACGCATGATCATGGCGCCCCGGCGGCTGCTTGTTGAAATTATTCAGTGCTATTTGCTTGCCTGCAGATGTTAGAAATTTCTCCCTAAATCAGTGTGGAGATAATCCTTTACTGCAATGGTTAAAACTGAAATGATTAAGGGATTACAAGAGCCGGCTGGTAAAATAAATGTGCAGGTGTCAAACGGAATAATAGGGAGTGAGGTGACTATGTGATCGCATGAAACGCCAGGGTCCCTAAGGTTGGTACAAGCTAGAAAGATCCAACCAACTGTCGCCAACTGGAAGTATGAACCGAGTGTTGTTGGATCTGCTTATCCAACAAAAAGAAAAAGTATCCAGTTTTATGTGAAATCTACACATACGTTGGGTGTGAGTTCAATTACGTATTGAATGCTTTAAGTATTTTTCAGGTAACTCTCACATTTTTGAGCCAATCTGAACCCATGGGTCTTTCTGTGCAACATTCACGTCCTTTCTCTGGAATGATGTTCCGTGCCCCACGTCAGTCAGCTACATTCAAAATAATGCCATCGAACAAACCAACCCCAAAGGCAGGGACTCAAAGCAACAATTTTTCTTGAATGTTTCCTGGGGAGGGGGTCTTTCAGTGTGATTTTTAGCAATTAATAATTTTCTGAATTTGTAATTGAAATAGACTCACAGAATGAGCTCCATGAAAATGGAAATTCTGTCTTATTACCACAGTAGGCCATTATCCAGAAGGGGACTTAGCAGTAGGTGTTGACCATTTGTTAAAAGAATAAATGAATAGTTGCCTCTCTAATATTAAATACATTTTCTAAGGGGAAAAATGCATTTCGACCACGAATGCTGATCCCATCCCATTTTTTGCCCTTTTTAAGGAGAGAAACACTGAATTCACTTACAATGTAACTGCAAGAGGAAATCAGAATTTCAACTCAATCAACGTACCTTCTTTCATACGTCGTGAACATTCAGAGAATTTTTCCCGTTAGAGATATCTTAGCCTAGATTCTTCCAGAAATAAAGTCTCAGGTAAGTCTGATATGAGCAGTTTATTTGGAAATGTGATTTCAGAGTGCAGGAGGGAGAGGCGCGAGGCATGAGCAGAGAAAGGACAGTAAACATGAGACGAGTCCTCAAGCTAACAAAAGAGGCAAGTGCTTGCCTGACCCAAAGGGCTTTCCGAGAGGCAATGGGGTCAGTGCTGAGCCATCACTTGAGGGAGGAGAAGGGGAAGCATTTAACTGTTGGTTTCAGTTCCTCAGTCAGGCAAGGATGCCCTGGGAGGCATCTACTCTCCCACGTTTCTGGGATGCGCACACCCAAATGCCCAAGTGGTTCCTTCAAGGAGAGAAAAACCCCAGGAGAGAAGCAAGATACCCACACGCTGAGGTGTGAAGTGGTCAGGTTACACCTGCACCCACCTCGCTGAAGCCCAGGCAGATGTAGTCACTGCATCTGTGCCTCGAGTCAGGTTGAACTTGACAGAACAGGAACTAGTGTCCAAAAGGGTCTGAGCCAGAAATGGCTTGTGGCACAAAAGAGTGCCCCACACAGAGTGTGCGAGGAGGTTTGGGGAAGCGAGGGCCATCTTTATTTAGTAACAGAAGAATCTACAACCTTTTGAGTATAACATTAAAAATCTTAAAGTACAAATACTGAGATTCCTTAAAAAGTCACAATCTGTCTTGACCTTTTCCCTGTTACTGTAAATTAGATCAGCGTAATCCACTACCAATCTTTAGAACTTTCTAATCAAGGGCAGGATCCCAGTGTGAAAACCTCCCTCTCTAAATTGGCAAAAGACAGACAAGTTAATGAGTAATAGTGATGACAGTTGGCTACTCCAAACTTGATTGGGTCATTCCTCAATGCCTTCTGACACCCTTTAGTTAAAACCACAAACTTGGCTGTAACATGATGTCCTAGCCACAGCCACCACCCTCAACGCCTTCACTGGCCACAGGGGTATCATTGACCTGGACAAACAGCTGTGTGATGACACACAGCATCCGAGATCACAGCTGGCTCAAATGTACATGCTGGTGTTGCTGACTTATGCCAAAGTGCTCACACGCTCTTTCTGGTTGTTCCCCTACCTCGATGATAACGGTTGAACTTTTACAGTGTGGCACAACCAAAAGATATGGCTTGTATTCCACAACCCACACAGCCTCATGTACACAGTCTCATGTACTGACGGCATTTCTATCACAATTGTGACCATAGCAAAATTGTTTTCCTTCCGGAATGGTTGGGGAGCTCGTGCCCCATCAAGGTGGTTGGATCTTGGTTTGTTGCCATTTTTATTGGCCATGCTGCGGTTGAGACTCAGCAGACATTTATTTAGGAGCATGACATCAGGCCTGATTCGCAGCGGAGGGTTTGTGTCCTTGGGGTCACGGCTGTGGATGTGGAACAGGCACCAGAAATGTACACCTGGCCATCCTCTCGGATGCTTCCGGCACCGGGGAAGCACCTTCGGAACCCTGGCTTGCTGGCTCTGTGCTTGGGTTTAGACATCAGCTCAACCACTTCCTAGTGCTGAGGAGTCAGGTAAATGGTACCCATGATCTGTGAAACCAAGCTTCATTTTCATTATCTATCTACTGGAATAACCTAAAAGATATTTTTTAGATTATGCATGGGAAGCATTTAAGTTAATATCTGGCACATGGTTAGCTCCACCCACACTGATGTTCCTTGTAGCTACTTATTATTCAATTACATTGACTGTACAGTTTGACAAAGATAAAACTACGGGTTGGTAAGCAAATCAGTGGTCACCAACTGTTCAGGGAGAGGTAGGGTTTGACTAACGGAGAGCAGGGAGACAGAAGTTCTTAGGGTGAAAGAATGTTCTATGCCTTGATCAGGGTGGGTGGTTACAGACCTCTATGAATTTGTCAAAACTCATAGAGCTGTGTACCAAAAAAGAGCTACTTTTATTGTTTGCAGGTTCAAAAGTAACTTTATAAACATTATTGGGTGCTGTTGTTAATGGTCGTGGTCCTGGGCACTGTGGATTCAGAGGGGAAGGGACTTGTTTTCCCACGGCTGACTTTCCAGCAGCAAAGGACTCGTAAACAAATAACGTCACTCCACAGGAGTGGACGATACGGCGGACGATGAGCCGTGGGGGTGGGAGTCTGCGTTACAGAGAGCGATGCGCAGCCCTCCCTGGAGGGGAGTCAAGGCGACACCTGATTTCACTAGAAAGAACCAGCCACGGGCAGAGAGGGAGGTGATAGCTGCACCAACCACGCTTTCATCAACACATTGGGAGTCCTTTCCTGACTGAAAAGACCAAAGAGAAAAAAAAAAGGTAACTTGTTTCTATTCTAAATGACCCTTTTTTTATCATTAGCTCAGCAGAGCATTCTTGTTTTCTCTCTTACGAATAAACAGTTCACTTTCTGAAACTCAACAGCTTACGTTCAATATGGAGACCTTGATTTTCCTACCTCGCCTCAGCTCAACATGGATCCCAGTCAGAAATCTTGAACCACCCTCCGTAGGAGCCAGGCGAGAGAGCCGAGAAGTAATTATTTGGGAACAAGTCATCCTAAGTGTTTAAACATCTGACTGGAGGAGCACATGGCAAGAAATTCAAATTGTCAGAAAGCTTCAAAGAAGAAAAATAAGACTCTTTTTTGCTTCCGCCAGTCTCCACGGATGCAACTTCTATTTTGAGTTTATTATTCACATAATTGATAGCTTTCTCCATTCTCTGTACTTTTTTTTTTTTCACTTAATAATAGATCTTGGGAACTGACTCGGACCCACCGACTACACGCTGTGCTTTCTCCACCCCGTACATCGCCGTGCTTTAACACAGACCATCGCGTGGCTGACCAGTTCTCTTTCGATGAAGCGTGTCGTGGCCCCCAGCCTTTGACGGCAGAACTGATGCCACAGCGAGTGTCCCTCTACAGAACCTCCGCACGCATGGACCACAGGTCACATTCTTAGACATGGAATTTCTAGATGGCCAATGGCGTTCATTTATAAAAAACAGTGGTGGATGTCAAAATGCCTTTCAACATGACCGTACAAGTTTAACCTCGCAGGAACACTGTGAAGAGAGCCCCCTTTTACAAGCCCTTGCTAACACTTTTCTTTATCAAGAATTCTGACCCTCACCAATCCGCAGGATGACAACTGGTACTGCTTTTATCCTGAATAAGGCCGAGGATCTGCTTTCAGTCATCAGCAGACAATTTTGGCAAATTTCTGTTCTCCTCATTTGACTATTTTTATACTGAATAGTTAGAGGTTTTCTTATAGTTTATTGGAGCTCTTAATTATTAAAGAAATTAGCCCCTTTTATCCCAGATTTACATGTAATAGTTACTTTGTATGCACTCCAAACAGTTAAAGGCTGTTATCGCTTGACCAGAGCTCACTCTGTACCCCCTTGCCAAGGTATAACCTTGGTATCAGGAGTCAGCCAACTACGAGTCGACGGTCAAATCCATCCTGCTACCTGCTTTTTACAACCTGCAAAGTAAAACTTTTTTTTTTAATTTTACATTTTAATTGGGAAAAAAATAAAAAGAAGAGTAACATTTGAGGACGCATGACACATGCAAATTCAAATTTAAATTCTCTAAGTAAAGTTTTATTGGAAAGACAGCCACATCCATTTGTTCATGAGCAATCTCCAGCTGCTTTCACGATACAGTTGAATAGTTGAAGAGCTGCAGAGCCTAAAATATCACCAGCTGGTCCTTTATAGGATAAGTTGCTTTCAGGGGAACTTAGAATTGTTCTTGGTCCTTTTCAAGTCGAGTAAGAATTCTCTATAGACTCAAATTCAAAATGGCGCTAGGAAGACATGACCAACTGGTCAGGTTGCACACAACTGATAAAACTCAGACACCACCCAGGTCGAGATTCAACTCTTCTTTTTTTTTTTTTTTCCCAGTGTTTCTTTTGGAAACCGTCATACATGGATGTTTAAAAATAGTTGGTTCTGAAACAAACGTAAATGTGCCTAGAAAACATTATAGTGATCTTGCTAGAAATCTATCTACTTAAGTGGAAAGTCCTCAATTAACTTTCCCGTTGGCATGCCACTTTTAGATTGCTTCCTTCCTCAGAATTCTCCATTCTGGGAACTGCTAACTTATAGAGAAAAATATTTTCTTTGATTAAGGAAATATTTGTGGGGAAAATGTATCTTAATCACCAAAATCTGAAGATATTTTCAAAAATCTAGATTCTTTTTTAAGAAATCTTGTTCTCCTAATGTACAAATAAGGGTCTTTTTACAAAGGACTGTTTTGTGATATTAGAAAATTCGAGGCTAGAAAATTCACTGTCCAAAAAGTAATATGTACCATCTTTATATCTCTGTCATTGAAATAGGCACTATGGGATCAATATTTTAAGCAAACATTTAGAAAAGGTAATAAAATCTCACAGACTCGTTATATAATATTTTCAGATGTTTTCTCATTTTTGAGATTGAGTAAGATTGTAGGCCTTTGTATGAATTTCATAAACTTGAACTGCACTCCAATTACTATATTCAGATCTGAACTTTTAGCAGGTGACTCGGACACTGTCGTGTGGGTGTTTCATACCCATTCACTTTACACGAAGAGGAAAAGCATCATTCTCGCACCTGGTCACACCCATCACCTTATAAACCTACAAAAGGCAGGTTTTCTCAAGAAACAGTTTTATGTTGCTTTTTAAAATTCTACCCATGTTTTCCTTTCCTTTCTGAGGAAAGGACTTCTGCTTGTTTGGAAAACCCTTGCTCCCTGCCATGAGTTACATGGAAGTAGTATTTTCATAATTCCACAATGGAAGACTCACAGACATTTAACCCCAGTTTTTAAGAGTCACAGACAATTTAACCTTTTAATTTGCTGTTACTATTCTTAGGAAGTTTCTAGAATAACATATTTGGGGGTGGGAGGGAAAAATAATGTACTTTAAAGAAGAGCAAAGAAACTTCTAAAAGTATGCTTTTCTAGGCTTCCATCAAGTAACATTTCAGAAAAAAAATCTGTATAAAGAGGTGGCCAAGGGGCACCTGTGTGGCTCAATCAGGTAAGCATCCGACTCTTGATTTCAGCTCAGGTCACAATCTCATGGTTCGTGGGATGGAGCCCCCCGCCCCCCAGCAGGCTCTGCACTGAGAGTGGGGAGCCTGCTTGGAATCCTCTCTCTCACTTTCTCTCTCTCTCTCTCCCTCCTCTACTCTCTCTCTAAATAAATAAACATTAAAAAAAAAGAGTTGGCCAAGAAACTCTATATCGGAAATATCGAAAAACACTGTTATTGTCTGTTGTTCAGTTTTACATTTTTCTCTCTGCAGGAACGGACTGTAGTGCACGCTGAACACGGGTAATCTCACTGCGTGCTGCTATTGGTAACTTAAAGAGCCGACTTAGACCTTGTATTCATGTTAATATTATTTTGATTTAAATAATCTGCAAGTTTTAAGGCTTGGGAAATTTCTTAGATCTTAAAAAATCCAAGGATAGTTTAGACATTGTTCCTAAAGTGGGTGTGTGACAGATAAGATTATTACGTATGAATAATCGTGACTTTGCGCCTTACTGGTCTTTGAGTGTGTGAGGTGGATTCCATTAGCAACACGGTAGACGAATGCCAGTTGCCCATCCCGTGTTTGTGGTCTCCACGTGACTCACTTTGGCCAAGGGATGTGAGCAAGTACAACACAAGCAGGTGTCATCAGATGTTCTCGGCTGCACCCCCACCTTCACAGTGGAGACTGTTCCTCGGCTACCCACACTGGTCCAGGGGGGAGGTGGGGACTACCTGGCCTGGCCCAGGCTCCATGGGACTTCGCTCTAACCTGCAAGCTGGGTACCCTGCATTAATTCGAATGACATTAGATGATTTGGGATAGTGGAAAAAGATTGAGGCCGCCCACATTCATTCAATAAAAATAGTGAATTATTAATAATAGGAAGACAGAACAGCCCTAAATGTCAGCTACCCAAGGGAATGGGAAGGGGAGTCCCAATCACACAGCGGAAGGAGGGTGTCAACAGAACCGTGTATAACGGGACTGGATCTTGGCTCTGTGCTGTCAGTCCAAGGGACCTTGGGAATTACTCTACGTGCCTCAGTTTCCTCATCTGAAACACAAAGAAAATAATAGGGCCCACTTAGTAAGAGGATTTGAGGATGAAACATCGATACGAATAAAACCATTAGAACAGAGCAGGACACGTAAAGCAGGCTCAATAACAGGAGCTTTGGTACCACCATCGGTAATTAGGTAGAGGTTTCGTTGTTCATTAAACAGGGCTTTGTCTATACTAACGAAGCGTGCGTGATTATTCGAGTGGTAGAAAAATTTTTAAATGATTTCAATAAAATCCAAGAAAAGACTTATTTGCTACTAACATGAGCGGAACACCTGAACGAGGGCTGTACTCTACCGTGAAGAGTCAAGTGTGACATCTACACACCACCAGGCCCATGGCGAGTACAGAGCGGGGACCAGGTTTGGGAGAGAAAGAATATGTCCTCACGCTCTCCAATCTAACAGCATGTTCTGGGCGCAACTCAGGAACCTGCGTAAAAGGTGAGCAATGTCTCAAGACGTTGGAAAGTGCAGCGAACACGTGGCAGAAGGCAAGCACTGTCCTCTGTGGGACGGGCACTGGCCCTGAGTGTCCCTGTGCATTGCTCACGACTGTGACATGTTACGCATGGTCTCGACGGATTCTTTCAGTGCACAGCTGATGGATGGACTGCGTGATGCTGACACGCATTTCCCGGCAGCTTCCCTGTCCTGACTGTTGGGTCCAGGATGGCTCACTTCCGCGCCTGCATCCTCACCAGTATGGCGTCTTCAGGGCCTGCCCCCTCCTCCTCCTGGCACAATCTGAAAATTGCAGTCATGATCCTCGATCACATGACACAAGGCATCCCCCAGGGTAAAGGAAGGTTAAACCACTGGTGGTCCGGTGACCAGACGAACTTGCAGTTGTGAGTTGTGTTATGATGGAGAAGAAAAAAAGAATATCCAGGACGACCAGGAATCCCCAGAATCGCCATGAAGGATAAAGGTAGGAGACCGAGACCTTCAGATCAGTCGGAAGGAAGGGGGACAGAAAGGCAAATCGGAATGGCAGGCAAGCCCTGGAAGGAAGGCCGAGGGGCAAAGGCAGTGCAAAGGTCCTGGGAGATGAAATCGGGAGGATGGTGAATGAGAGTCTTCCCACGGCTTTCTAAAAGTTCCAGATTAATCCGCACATGACACCATTACTTATTTATCCCACATCTTCTTTCTGAGGACGGGGACAGTGGGGAGAGACCGCGGGCTTAGACCATCCACACCATGAAATGTCACCATGTGTCCATATCGACAAGGACATCGCCCTTTGGAATAGGCGTAAGGAAAACGAAGGATGCACGCTGCACTCGGCAGAGTATTCCGTTCTCTCTTCCTGAAGAAAGCCCTCCCGCTAAACAGAAGTAATCCCACCCTTCAACCAGTGTTCAGATGAGATCTGTGTGTGCTTCTGGTTCCAGGAAACCACGGTACGGCTGAAAAGATACAGTCACTCAATACATACTTATCAAGTGTCTACTAAGAGGCAGTCACTGTAGGTATGGTGCTAGGTTTTAGCCCTCGGGAAGCTTTTGTTTTTAATGGGAGGCAGGGGACAGGTATTGGCCCAAAGTCATTAGGAATTCATTCTGAGAAGAGTGAGAACACACGGAACGTGGAGGTCGTAAGCTTGAGAGCACACGATCTGGTGCTTCTTCTGCATGGATCATTCTAATTGCTTAATACTGAATCAGAAGAGTGAATACAAAGTCACCTCTCTCCTTAAGAAATTCAAGATGCACCCACGTTGATAGTGAAAATCAGCATCAACAAGAAAGCAATACTGAGTTGTTAACCTGGAGAGTTCACACTGACCGGCCGCACATTTATCTAAGTAACATTATCTGAAAAGAAGCAAAAGGTTTTATTGCTTCCAAATTACATTCTTTTGCCTATTTCTTATTACAAAAAGGGCCACATGTCATTGAA